>CAKAOH010007239.1:33457-62049 GCA_916701665.1 Sebastiscus tertius | reverse complement strand
ACATACAACGTCTCATGGCCGTTTTAATTTTGTCCCAAAGGCTGAACCTGCGCTCTGCTGCCACACTGGAGACTGAATTAAAAGACTCTCTGAATGTGGAATTTTCCGATCCTGCGAGCACTCGCTTCACAGGGAGGAAATCCTGCACCATGCGCTCTTTCTGCTCCGGCGGCGCAGCTGCATCGGCACCATCCTAACCGTAGTCAGAGACGCGCTCCAAACCTTCAGATTTTTCCGGTATTTTTAAAATAATTCAGTCAGTAAGTTTTACTGGGACTTTAATAGGTAGAGCAGAGTGGAACTGTTGCACTTAGAGCTTCATGAAAGCTTTGTGTTGTTGCTGGAAACACCGATATCTCTTTGTGATGTGACTTATGAGAGGACTGTATTGGACACAAAGTACTGGATCCATCTTTCTTCCAGTCAGAAATTCCTCCTGTTTCACTGTTCATTAAGGAACATTATTATTGTTGTTACTTTATGTAAATGAGATACAGCGTTCCCATGTCAACCAAGAGGAGATTTGGAGGAAGCTGTGGAAAGAAACGTCTTCCCCTCTTCAGGGTGGCTGGCTGTGCAGGTCTGAGTTTTCTCATGTGAAAGGGATCAAAGCAATCTTACTCAGCCCCGTTAAGAAAGATAGATGTACGAATGTGGGAAATCAAATCTGCTTCAAAAGGGAACACCACTGGGAGCCGGAGAGATGAGAAGTCAGTGAGAAAATGGGGAACCAGTGTGAAATTGCTCTTGTTGCACTGTAAGAGAGGAGAAACACGGCTTGTCTCCTCCTGTCCACAGACTGTTCATGCAAGGTGTCTGTTGTTTGGGAGCGTCGGGTTCAGTGGGGTGACATTTGTTTTGGTGTTTGTCTGCACAGATTTGTAAGAAAGCGAGGAAGTAAATACATACGGTGCGACGTGAGTGAGTGAAAAAGGAGAGGGAAACCACCGCCAAATGGAGAAGTGCCGATAGTATGAGTCAGAGATTTAGATTTTGTCAAAACATGCTTTGATATGATAGTGTTGATGCTTGTGAGTCCCCTCCCGTCCCTTTAGCATATGCTATGAAAGCTGATTTCACAGCTTATCGCCTGCTCTGAGAATAAGCCTTGTGAGGAAGGTGTGACATCAAATAGCTCAGACAGACAGAAACCCCCTCTACTCTGCTACCGACACCTTGCTTTCCTCTAGCTCACAGTGGAGGCTGGCTGTGTGTGTGTGTGTGCTACGGATTTGTGTGCGCGATGCACGACAAGGCTCAACATACGCACTGCTTTGCTTGTGATTTCCACCGGAGCCTGTCAGCTTGATTCAGGCTCCGTCCTAATGTATGGAGCTGATGCATTGTCTGTGATGCAGTTTGCTCCGGCTGACTCTTCGGTGCCGGCGGGGCTTGTGATTTTGTTGAAACAAGGTTATAACTTCTGATGAGGATGTTTTGTTTGTGCGGTGTTATTCCATTAAATTCCAGCTGAAATGTATTTCTTCTCGCGCGTGTAAAATATTTCCCCCCCTGTAGACACAGATAAGCGCTTTAAAAAGTTTGTAGTGCTGCAGTTTGAGAATGGAGGATGGAGTCAGCTTCGATTGCAGTTTAAATGGATTCCATACATCAGAACCGGCATATATAGCTACTTCGCAAAAAGTCAAGGCTGCGCCCGCTTTTGGAGGGTAGGGAACCGAAGATCCCATTGATGTCAATGCAAGTTGACGTGTGTTTGCATTGTAATTTTGACAAGTTTGTATGCATTCATCTCTTCTTATACAAACATTTGTTTCATACACATGTCTAAGAATTATTTTGCAACCTTGCCTGAACCTGAGTGTTCGGGATACGATAATAAACGGACTCTCTCCTGTGACAACGAGTTTCATTCCCTCGAAAGGGAGCTGTGATGACGCCATGCTGGTCTGGTCTATAGCTTGGAGCCATAAAGCTCCTCTATTATACTTTTTTTTAGGACATGGCAGGGGAACATATCAGAGATCAGCATTTTTAGATTCATTGTTGATGCAACCAGCTACACAGCAACTCTTCAGCATAGCGATATTATTACTATTACCAGTTTGTTTAAAGTAGAAGTTTGGAGACATGGTTGAACTCCTTCTGTTTACGCTGTTACCGTCTATGAGGGACGTGGGATTGTTTTCCACCAAAAGGGAGAGCGGTCACAATACCCATGACTTGGAATGACGTATTGGAGGTCTGATGTATTAGTCAGAAGTAGTTAAGGCTGGTAAAAGAAAGTATCACAACTTTCAGAGACGCTTCTCAAGCATTACTTGCAGCATCATCCATTATATTAAAGGTCCCATATTATAAAAAAGTCAGATTTTCATGTTTTTTTTATTATAAAGCAGGCTTAAGTCCTATATAAATACTGTGAAAGTATCGAAACACTCAATCCACAGGGAAATTCACACAGCCCGTATTCAGAAACTCTGCATTTGAAACAAGCCATTTCTGCCCATTCGTGATGTCACAAATATACAATATTTAGATCCTTGACACAATTTTAAACGTAAAACATTCTAAATGTGTCCCAGTTTATTCCTGGTTGCAGTGTATATGTGGATGACATCAGCTGACAGGAAGTACACATGGACCCAAGCTGTTGATTAGCAATGTTAATGCAATTCTGTAGCAATTCCGTCAAAACGCGCTAAAACGGAGCGTTTCAGACAGAGGGTATATTCAGGTCGACAGTATGAGGAAAATAAAGTTTTTTTTAACATTAAAGCATGTAAACATGTTCTAGCAGAAACACAAAATACAAGGATGAACCTGAAAATGAGCATAATATGGAACCTTTAAAGCATTGTCTGTCATATTCCACCAAAGTTAGTCAAGTCAATTTGATTTACATAGCTCAATATCACAAAGCACAGTTTGCCTCAAGGGTCTTTCACTTAAGCACACTGCTTTTGTTTCAGTCCTTACACACAACCCAATCAAGCTTGCCAGCAGATGCAAGTATTAGCTGATATAATATAGTCAGCGGACTATCTGGAATCGCAACATGAAACTGTCGTGTGGATGCATGTCTGTTGTGGTGCTCAGTTTTCACCTGATTGCACCACCTAAGACTGATCATGCTCCCATCGGTGGCACACCAAACACTCAAGCTTTGTCTGTTAGGGAAGGGAACAATGAGTGCTACCTGCTCTGAACTCTCCAAGGAAAAGTCAGGAAAACTTTTTTCACCTAAAAATAAATTCTGAAGCAAATTAAACAATAGAGATTTTACACATTAGTATCCGTGATGTTTTGATATACTGCCCAGCCCATGAGACAATGCAGATTAAAATCTGCTGTATGATAAATCAAATTATTACTGTATATTAGACAATCCAGAAGTAAATGCATACATTCAGATAATCCAGTGAATTATGTTATTTACTGTAAACAAAATTGGATTGCGAGATTAATGTGTTCTTCTAAAATATCAACCTAATGATTATGTTGTAGGTAGATGTGCATGTGTGTGTTGGCCACAGATGTGCGTGCACTAGGGCTGGAGTGCTCGCTGAGACATGAATGAAAAATCCTCTCTCACGTTTTTTTTTTTTTGTTGTTGTCCAGGTGGGCCGGCAATAAGGCTTGACAGAAGATGCGACGGGGGTGGTGGCTCGTCAGATGGCTGGGGACAGGAATGGCAATCCTCTCTTTGCTAACCCACAGCTGGGGCCAGGACACAGGAGGTATGAGCTGCCAGTACTGAGGCCAAAACCCTCAGGCCTGCCCTTTTTCTGTTAACTGTAGCTGCACTGCCAAGGGGAAACTTGTAATGTGGTTTCTTTTTCTCTGTCAGAGGAGCAGTATGGTGTACACCAGCACAACTGATACATTATTAGTGATGAATTAGGGGACGTTCACATACCGCGTCTAAAACGAGTGAGAAACGCCAGCCGTGCCGCTTTCACCCTTTTTATCCAAGGTGCTTTGGAGGTTGTGCTACTGTTGCAGCTGTCGTTACTAAGCAACCAAAACCTGCATGCTGCGATGACGATGATGAAGTTGCCGTAATTTAGCAGTAAAAGCCTCACTGACAAAACTAAACAAAGTCAAAACAAGGAAATTAATTTTCTGGCACCACGACTCCCTCACAGTAACTACACTGCTCGATTTGTCTTTGTCAGCTTGGCTTTCAACCGGATGTTGTGACGTCCTTGGACGGTAAAATAGTCTGTCGGGCAAATCATAAAGCTCTGGGTAGTCCTGCACTGAAATTATCAACTTCTCCTCCATATATTTACCGTAGACTGATATTTACGGAAGAAATAAAAGATATCTGCCGGCTGTGATTGGTTGTTCTTCGTCGTCCATGACGTGATTCACGCTGCAGCGTTCCAAATAGAGTGCTACAGGAATGAGTCGTAAAACCCGGAAATGAGTTAGCATTATAGCACTTCCGGTTCCCTCGTCTGGAAGTCAATGGGTTTTTTGAATGTGTTTTTAGTTAGATACCTGAAATAAGGTCTGTGGTTAACACAAGCTGAAGAGATTTTCACGTTTTGTTCTACGATGTAAAATACGTCAGTAAATATCCCACTCGTAAATTTCGAAGCCTTAATGTGTCTTAAAAAAGGCGGTTGCTAACAAGCGGCTAAATGAGACTACTAAACGGCATCACGCCGACTCGTCGGCTGTTACAGCCTTGTTGTGTATACTTGCCCTCATGCGACCGTGGTGTAGTTCGTCCATAGCTTAACATAAGCTTTTTACTTGATGATTGCATTTACACTTAAACATTTGTGGATATTTTCTTGCTTAACAAAACATGTATGTATCATAAACATGTGTTTGCCACAGAGCTTCATTTCTGCAATAATCCAAAACCTTTTGTCGCGGTAACCCAGGGCGATGCAAAAATACAAAAATACGTCATCCCTGGTGCACTCTATTTTGAACACAATTCATCTCGGGTTGCAGCCGTCACAACCTAAAAAATAGGCGCTTCGGATCGCTCTCCTGTTTGAGCTTGCCTGACGCGTGTCTACATTGACAACAGTGGATTCGAGGGCGCCAAAAAACGCAGCATGTGAACGGCCCCTTATGTGCCTAACTGAGGTGTGGACCACTTTTTACAAACTTTTGCTAAATGGACCGGAAGCAGAACTTATTTTAAAATATTTAACAATGACTTTCTAGCTCGAAGATCTTTACCACAAAACATGTTTATACATTTTGTATTTATTCCCACGGCATATTTTATATTTTAGGTCTGTAAAGAGTTTCCATCTGTTCAAGATACTTGTGAATGTTGCCTGAAAAGTCATACATATGAATATTTAATGTTGCTGTCCCCCTGCCACCCACTTAGCTGTATCGATCTGTTATTGCAAATAATGCAGTGTTGTGTTTATGAATTGTAAGGATGATTGTTTTCCATCCCAGTCCAAATGTGTGCCTTCAGCAGTAGCAATTATAGACTTTGTTTAAGTCAGTACATAGTTGTAGAACTTTCACAAAAGTTTGATTTCATTCAGGAGGACCGCAGAGACGTTGCTCTCAGGTGCGCTCTCGGTGTCGTGCATACAGTAATGATGCTTTAGTGCAAATAAGTTTGCTGTCACAGTATTCTTACTCTCCTCCCTTTCAAATTCACATAATGTTTTTCAAAAGACATTATTTAACGAGAGGGCGTTAATCCATTCCTACACAGCTCGCTGATTGTGCTAAGAGGATTCTCCTTGTACTGTCGTGTTCACGTTCCCACACTACTGAGGGAATCTTAGCATTTATAGTCTCAGCTCACTGACTTTGTAGCAGATGCCAGTTAAAAGTGAATTTCAGCTGTGTAAGATTGGCAGGTCTTTAAAGACGCTGAGCAGAGGGGAAGCTGCACATGCACAGAGACATACTTTAATTCCCCCCTGTGTGGCAATATTGCACATAATTCAGGTCAATTTTAAGATCCCAACCCTGTTTTTTCTTCTTTCTTTTCATCCCTTTCCTGCTGCCCAGCCTTCCTTGACAAGCTCACTAATATAAAAACATTCTAGATAAGAGTATAATCTCTGCTTGCTGTCGTTTGAATTGACATTTTATTTAGAGAGATTTGCTTCATGGGTTTGGAACATATCATTTTAGTAGAGGAGTGACTTGCTTCATGACTGACTGATCCTTTGAAGGTGAACGAGTGCCTTGTGGTTTCCCTTTTTGGATGAAGTCTCCCTCCCAGGCTCTGACCGCATTAATAGATAAGTGTTGTGTGGAGTGAGGAAGCCATTTACCCAAAACATAACAGCTGTGAAACTCAAGAACAGCCCTGTGGATTATGAGTTGGTGGGTAATTTATTTTACATCCTGTGAGGGCGTAAGTATACAAAAGTATAAATCATTTTATTTAACAAAGGTTCATATAGTGCTGCTTGACATACAGGACAAATTGTTACAATGTGTTTAATTTGTGTTTTCTGGTTATGTTTTTAATATTAGATCTGTTCAATGGAAACACATAGGCTCTTTTGTATGCCTCCGCGCTGGCGACAGCTGTGGCCGTAGGCGTTATGTTTTTGGGTTGTCCGTCCATCCGTCCGTCAGTACATCCATCCGTCCGGTCCATTCTCGTGAGCTCGATATCTCAGGAATGCCTGTAGGGAATTTCTTGAAATTTGGCACAAATGTCCACTTGAACTTAAGGATGAACTGATCAGAAGTTGGTAGTCAAAGGTCAAGGTCACTGTGACCTCACGTCTCTCCCAATCTCGTGATATCTCAGGAACACCTTGAGCGAATTTCTTCAAATTTGGCACAAACATCCACCTGGACTAGCGGATGAAGTGATTACATTTTGGTGTTCAAAGATCAGGATCACTGAAACCTTACGGCCATCCCATTCTTGTGAAAGCAATATCTCAGAAACGCCTGGAGGGAATTTCTTCAAATTTGGGAAAACGTCCAAATGAACTCAAGGATGACGTCGTTTTGATTTTGGTGGTGAAAGGTCAAGGTCATTGTGACCTCACAAAACACGTTTTTGGCCGTAACTCAAGAATTCGTATGCTAATTTTGAGAATTTCACACAAATGTCTAATAGGATAAAATGATGAAGTGATGACATTTTGGACAGACATGGATGTAAACTGCAATTTGACTGGTTGGCAGAGCCATAAAACCGCAAGGCGGAAATTCTAGTTTTACATTGCACTTGCATACATTTGCAATCTTGTTAGGCAGGTAAAAGAACAAGTTGCCTCCTTACTTATTACTGTATTTTAATCTATCTCCTAGAAATTATGCTTATATACCACTAATTTGCTTTTTTATTGCGTTTTAAGTGGAAAAATAATTGCTGCCTGTACTCTGTTCCCTGGCAATATTTTTTTCTGTAGGATCAGTTACATTTATCTACCGCACACCAGTGCTACAACTCGTAGGGAGGAGGTCAGTATGCTTCAAAGGGCAAGATTGTGACATCTGAGACCCGGGGATTCCCATCTTGAGTCCTGCGTGTGGTTAGCTTCAGGCGACAAAAGCACTTTGGTTAACCCCTTTCCCTTCCACCCTCTTTTTTCAGAGTGGTAGGGGCGGGGGACAGAGGATGTTCAGGGATAGATAAAAAGGCAACACTATATGTCACATAGAAGTGGTGTACATCATCTGAAAGCTGGGAACCTGAAGTTAAATTTGAAATGCAGCTCAGCACTTTTAATTAATTAATTAATTAAAGTATATTATGAAAGTGTTTAAGAACGTAGAACATGATGATGGAAGTTTATGAAGGCCATTCTGATGCTCTATTATGTCTCATAAATTGTTGCAGCAATTTTTGGGCTGATAATCTTTGTTACAAAGATTTGGTGCTAAGTCTAACCATTTTTACCACTGGAGAATTGATAAAAATTATCAATAATCCCTCCAAAATACCACATTAAGACATTAAGACCTTGAGGAACACCATAGAAAAATCCATGCTGTGATTTGGCATCAAAAACTTTTGACATTTGGAGATTTCTGCAAGGATTGCATTTTTCGGCGATTGGTTGGCAAGCTCTTCTGTTCTGGAAACTGCTCATAAACCCCCTTATTATCAATCTACCTAGGAAAGCCATCCATCCTCTGAATGCTCTAGGTCTTTAGTTTGTGGTTGTAAAGTTTCATGATTGTGATTATCCTAGACGTCACCACAGGTCATTTTATACAATGAGGTCACATTTAAAAAAATGGTCCTGCTACTATGGGGACTCACATCATGACACATGATTACAACTGGGCTCATTGGATCCACAAGAGTCCCGGCTTTACAGTGATGCACACTTCTTGCAATTTCAAGACTGTTTAGGGACCACAGTACGCAGAAATATTCAAATACACCATGTATAGGTGAAAATAACATATTTGTAAGGCATGTAAACAACTGCATGGTTTTGCCCAAAACATGCATGTGATTATCATAAAGTAGGCATGTGTGTAACGGGGAGACTCATTGGTACCCATAGAACCAATTTTCATTCACATATCTTCAAATGAGAGGTCAAGGGACCCCTTTGAAAATCGCCATGCCAGTTTTTCCTCGTCAACATTTACTGTAAATACATAGCGTTATTTAGGGATCTTCCCCACAAGCTAGCATGACATGGTTGGTATCAATAGATTCCTTAGATTTTCTAGTTATGATACCAGCATCTTCACTCTAGCTTGAAAATTAAGCCTGCAACAACCTCTGAAATACAGAATAGCTGCCGTGTTTTAAGGGGTTAAGAGTAACCATGTCTGTCGCGTGATTGAAGACAGTCAGACTTTTCCAGTATTAAACCATCACAATGATCCTTTCTTAACCCCAACCAAATGCTGTGGGTAAATATGACCATGAAAAATGTTAGAATTGGTTTAGTTGCCATGAGCGGACATTATAGGAAATATGTTGTCACTGAATTAGCATTACATTTCTTACAGAACATATTTTTTAGTAGTATATAAGTGTTGTTCTAGGAACTAGGGTTGTTAAATTAGTTTGGCTTTTTAACTTCAGGCTGTTTTCCAAAACGGAAGAAACAATCTTCTCATCGTCATTCATGCTACAACTGCTCTTTGCAGCTTTGTTGTTTCCTTTTAGCTAAATGTGCATGCCTAAATGATGCAAATTCTGGAAGGATAAGGCTTTAAAAGCAACTCTGTTACTTGAGAGAACACAATGCTTTTCAAATAACGGCACATTTACTATCTGCCCCATGGATTATCAGTGATCTATACACCATCAAATGGTTTCTGTAAACTGTCGTGATATTGTCCTGTGACCATAAAGGGTGGATTTCATTCTGCTGATTGTAGATGCGGCTGCAGCCTGTAATTTGACTGGTTGCAGACAGAAATAATTACTTAGGGCGGAAGCTAGGAATTAGTGATAGTTACTCTGCATGCAAATGAGCTGTGATTGGATCAGAGTCTGCCAGCGAATGACCCACAGTGTCATAGTTGTAATGAGGGAACAGAGGGTGAGACAGAGTATATCAGAGTGAAGGGTGAGGACGAATGTGGATGCTGTCTCTCTTTGCTGGTCAGTGTCACCCAGGGATGAAGTCGGTTTGAGCAGGGATTTTCACCTCCCCAACACATCCCTCATCGGTCATAGTTCAGGAATTGCAGGATTGGACCCAAACGCAGAACAGACTGATGAGGTGACAGCGGGCAGTGTTCATTGACTGCCTTTACATAATATTCTACTATTATTCCCAATTTGATACGGGTCATGTAAACAGCATATTCTGTTTTGATATTCTGAATTAGGCCTTATTCTGAAAAGGGCATTTTTCCAATGAAGACGTGGGATATGCCGATATTATTCCGGTTTTAGGAGCATTCTTTGGACATGTATACAGCGCATTTGGATTATACGTCTTAATGGGTTTTTTTTTTTTTTACGGTAGTTTGCAACACACAGCCTCTTGCCTGTTTTGCGGCCAGCTCTGTGCGTTGTTCAAAAACCCAACTATCTGACAGTTTGTAGATGCATGCCCAAAAGAAAATCCCACATTTCTGGTTGGAAAGAGAAACACACCTACTTTTAAACATTATGAAAGACTTGGATATCAACAGGTTTTTGGAAATGAGCAAATATCACAACGCCGACCTTTTCAAGAAGAAGGTGGTTGAAGGAATGAAAGAGGGAGGCTGTTTATGCATGGTCGAACAAGTCTGCCACCGGTTACATTAATCGGAGTAGGCACGGCTGCATGTGAACTGGAATATTAGCTGAATATTCATTTTCGTTAGCCATGTAAACAGCTTAGTAGGAATATTGTCTTTTTCAGAATAAGGGGGAAAAAATTATATTTTGTGCATGTAAACCTAGTCAATGATTTACTGATGAAAAAAGAAAACTAAACACTAGGAATCAGAGCTTTAACATTACAAACAAGTCAAAAGCAGACGACCTGACACTGAAAAAGGGAAACACACCAACTAAATACACCAGGAATGGGAAAAAAAAAACTCAGGTGTGGTGGAAAACAGGTGGGAAATCAAACAAAACATGACACATGGGGAGAGTAACTTTCAAAATAAAACAGGAAACAAACTAAACAAAAACCAAGACCATGACATCATCTTCTCCTTCCTAAATGTCCCTGCTCTGCTCACCTTAAGGCGCCCTTGGCGTTTGGCTCTGTCAACTCGTTCGTTGTCTGTCTATCAAATAAAAAATAGCCACCAGGATTTTTTTATGATTGCACGGAGCTGTGGAGTGACGCATACATCAATTTCCACTGGACGTCACCGTGTCTTTCAAGTCCTTATTTAATTAGCAGGGAGACATTATGAATCTCGGGCTTGTGATTAATGTGAATGTGGACACTGTGAGAGACTACGGCTGACCTTGACGAACATTAAGGTTTCTTCAACAAAACAATTAGTTGGTTTAATTGAAAAAAAAACCCCGTCAAATTAGTCATTATTATTGTCCCTTGTCACATGAATGCATTAATGCAGGGATCTCTTGAAATATTATTAAAAACAAAAGTGTATTTATGAGTACTACTGTGTATCAGCTTCCAGTAATGACTTACTAATAGCTCTTTCTACATGAAAAAGAACATATAAAAACCACTATGCCAAGAAAGTCTGTGTCTTTTCAAGACAGTAATGATCGATTTGTCTCAAATAATAGGGGGCGTTAAGAAAATCCCCCTGTTTCTGTTTGTGTATTTCCTCCATTTCTCCTTCAACGTTCCCTCAGTATTCTGTACCTTAATACCCTTTCTTAAACACCATAGCTGCTTTCATTTTTCATTGATACTCCTCCCTTCCATGTGCCATGTTTTTGTCATCTTCCTTACCTCGCGTCATCTGACCGCACTGTATACTGCAGTCTCTTCTTTGACTGTACATGTGCATGTAAACCCTGCTGTGTGCCTCATGTGTGTCCATCGGTTCTTGCAGCTACAGTAATGAAAGAACAGACTTCAATCCAAAGCGGAGCGGACAGATGCACACTATCCATACCTCTAAATCCCTCCACCGCTAAATCCAGATGTAAAACAAATGCATGTACTGTACGGCGTCACACACCCACACGCGAAAACATGCTCGCTTGTATTTGTGCGCGCGTGGTGAGGATTAGTTAATGCGCCTGTGGACGCTTCTGCCATGTGACATCAGCCTACCTTCCCCTCTAACACTATTTCCGTCTCCCTCTCTTTCCGATCTGCACATTCATTCTGACCCGCAATTGTTTTTTTTCTATTTTGGGGATTGTCTGATTAGGGGCCAGATGTGCAGACTGTGTCTGGCTGCAGCAGGAGCCTGTGGAGTGGGGGAGCAGCCGAGTGACAGGGGGAAGGGGTTTTAATCTGCCCGCCAGCAGGCTATAATCAGGCTCTGGGCAGCACAAGAAGAGAGGGGTGGAGGAGGGGGTCACTCTTGTTAAAACTGGGCCCCGTGCTGCCTGGGGTCTGTACCAATAGGGCCCAACCTGGAGCTCACTATGTGAGTGTGTGTGTGCTGAACTGTTCCCTGGGAGTGTGATTGCAACCTTTGGCCTCCTGCCTGTGTGGTTAACCTCACAGACACACACGGATAGGCAGCAATGAGGGGGCAGTCCGAAGAAGAGTAGGAAGGAGAGCTTCTGCCGAGGGATTACACATCAGTAAAGTAATCCCCTTCTCTCTTCCATTATCAGCCCAGATTTACATGATGCTGCAGGATTCCATTTCCACTTCTATCCCTGACATTCTTCATCACTGTTCTTCACCAGATGTCTCCCATTTTTCGACATATTCTACCCTAAGTACATACACACAATTACAGCGAGAAGCCCCACAGAGAGACCCACACTTCTAATGATTTGTTAGGAGAGAGGTAGGGATTTGGAGAGAAAGAGATGGAGAGAGACGGAGGCAGTGATTGCATTTCTTGTGCCAAACATAGACACGCCGCAAGAAGAGGGACTGTCTTTCTGCACATCGATTTAGCTGTTTTTTCCTCTAAAGTAAGGAAGCGGTGCAAGAGTTAGGTTGTTCACAAAACAAAACTGACCCACAGATCCACAGGTATTGGTTTGCATTGAGTTGGGTTTGAATCCTTGGATTATTAGCTCCTGTGGTCCTTGTCATGGGGAAGTGCGGTGAGATCCAAGCTGCAACAATCCCCTTCACCATGAAGAAAACACATTATCCTTAGATTCAGATACTTGGCTTCGGTTGCTTTGCACATTTGGAAATGCATTTCGCTGATCAGGTGTGATAAGTAGAAACGTTCTTTCTAGGGCTGTCAATCGATTTAAAATATTGAATCACGATTAATCGCATGACTGTCCATAGTCAACTGCGATTAATCGCAAATGTAAAGCACATTATTTATCTATTCAAAATGTACCTTAAAGGGATATTTGTCAAGTATTTAATGCTCTTATCAACATTGGAGTAGACAAATATGATTGCTTTCTGCAAATGTATGTACATATTTATTCCTAGAAATCAGTTAACAACACAAAAATGACAAATATTGCCCAGACACTCTCACAGATACTGCATTTAGCATAGAAAATATGCTCAAATCATAACATGGCAAACTGCAGCCCAACAGGCAACAACAGCTGTCAGTGTGTCAGTGTGCTGACTTGACTTTGACTTGCCCCAAACTGCATGTGATTATCATTAAGTGGGCATGTCTGTAAAGGGGAGACTCGTGGGTACCCATAGAACCCATTTTTATTCACATATCTTGAGGTCAGAGGTCAAGTGACCCTTTTGAAAATGGCCATGACAGTTTTCCCGTTTAATGTCGGTTAACGGTTAAACGGTTGATTATTAACATCCCTAATCTCGGTATTTTCAACAAAGTGGTCTTAATGTTCACTTGTAAGTCAAAGCCACAGAGCGCCACAGAGCGCTGACTCTGATCTGTACCGTCGGGTGGCGGTGTGTCTGGCCTCTCCGGTAACGCTTTTGCTGCGGGGCTCCGTTGCGGGGGTCTACATGGCGCCGCTGCTCCATGCACACCGGCTGTGACGGCTCCATTCACCTCGCGGCGATTACCTCATTAATGTTATGGTTCCCTTATAGCATTGGGATTAAATGTGAAATATTGCCAAATAGGTGAGTTTGCTTTTCACTTCGACAACAATTCCTCTGCCCCCTGCTCCTACTACTCTTTACCGTGGTATCGAATTTGGTATCGAGAATCGTGTAAATTCACTGGTATTGGTTTCGACTACTAGATTTCTGGTATCGTGACATCCCTAGTCTCATCCCTTAAAAAGTTGATATACCTCTCAGCCCTACAGTGGAGTATACTCAAGAAGGGACGTTTACTGTATGTTATGAACTGTAATGCACAGTAAGGCTTGGACAGCCAACCCTTGTGCACAACTGGCCCTAGCCCCCCCTTACTATAACACAACAGACTGCTCATCTGGTTTGCCTGCTGCCTGCTCATGAGCAGCCATTGCCTGGCAATGATGTGTGTGACTGGACAGCTCCCCTTTTGTCTGTCTCACCATCCTTTGCCAGCTCTACTGGACCTGTCCCAGAATGCCCCTCTGCCCCACTGGACATGGATCTATGCAAAAAATAAATCATCAGTCCAACTGGGAAATTAAAACAGTGTCCCTGTTTGCTCTCAGTCCACTCATCCCTGTGCTGGGCTGCCTGCCACCGCCGGGATTAGTGCTAACTCTAACCTCCAACCTTGAAGTTTTTTAAGTAGATGCTTGTCAAACTAGAGGTCAGCAGACATTCCTCCCTCAGGTGGACCGCTGGTGTTGTGGTTAAATGAAGAAAAATATCTCCCTGTCCCTGCAGGAGGAGCTTTCCATAGACTCTGCTAGGCCTTATCATCACATAGGGCATGATATTTATATGAAAGGGCAGCAGCATTTATGGTTGCATATGGGCGTGTGGTATGAGACGCTTTATGATGAGAGGAACCTCGTGTCGAGTTGGCTGTTTGCCATCCATCTAAAGGACGAGAAATTATAGCTCCTACTTTCCTCTTCGTTGCGTTTGCCCTTTCTCAAGAATCTCTCGCTGCCTCTTCCTTTGACAATTTTCAATGAGAGGCTGCCCACATCTAAGGAGGATGAGCGTGTTTCGCTGTTTGTAAATGTGAAATGATATGCAACTCCTAGTTATCTATATAAGATGCCTCGGATCCTTTTGTCGGTTTGTTGTGAAGGTGTGCCAGATTGATTGAGACGGAACAGCCTCCCGGACCATATTGCTTGTTAGGTTAGTTGTCCTTTAAAGTCCATTTTTTTTACATCTTCCCTCGCAGGCAGCAGCAGTTTGATTTATTGGTTGCTAAAAAAGGGGCTTTTGCAGATGAAGCCACAGGAAAGCGCAGGCTATTGAATCGAGTGTCAGGTAGAAATGCCTTTTGAAACTAAATGTCAGTGAGCAGAATTCATCTCGCCGCTGCCTTGTTGTCAGTAATATAGCGGTCGATGAGCTGCCTTGTAAAGACTTGAATTTCATAGGAGGTTGTCTGCATGTCAGACTGTGTCATTTGAAAAGTATGATGAAAGAACTAGGCTATGTATAGGGAAAAAAAAACCCATATACGTTGGTGGTGCATATGAAAGCTTTTGATTTCTACAATATAAGAATAAATAGACACCCTTTGAATTCCCCAAAACACCTTCTAGTTGACCATCAAATTATTCTTACCACTGCATATTCCCCAAAATTAATCTTAACACTGTTTAAAGGGGAACACCACCTAAATTAAGAATTCCAATATGTTATTTCCATGGCCTAGGAAAGTTTAGTCAATATTTGTGAACATGAGCTACGCTCTCTCAAAGCCAGAAACCAGAGAAGTAAGTCTCAAACTTGTGATGTCATCAGGTATAAAGTCTGGAGCTGCTCCATAGACAATGAATGGGAGACTAATATTGTGGACCCACAGAATGTTTTTTTTTCTTTTTTATACCCAAATAGTCTTTATTCTATTGTAATGTTGTCAGTTGTGAAACAGAAAATGTTCCCATATACTCAGAACATTCCCCTGGGTATCTCTTCCCAATTCGTTGTCTATGGAGCATTTCACACTTTATACCCAATGATATCACAAATTTGAGTTTAAACACTCTAGTTTTTGAATTTGACAGAGAGTTGTTCATGTTTTAATATATTTCTTGGACTGTCTTATACCATAGGAATAACATGTATGAACTTTGAAAATGAGCGTAGGTTCCCTTTAACATTTTGATTCATTGAGTCATTATTAAGGCTGTCACTATGAATTTTCCCCAAACGACATGTGATTATCATAAAGTGGGCATGTCGGTAAAGGGGACACTCGTGGGTACCCATAGAACCCATTTTCATTCACATATTGTGAGGTCAGAGGTCAAGGGCCCCTTTTGAAAATGACCACGCCAGTTTTTCCTCGCCAAAATTTAGCACAAGTTTTGAGCGTTATTTAGCCTCCTTGGCGACAAGCTAGTATGACATGAAACCAATGGATTCCTTAGGTTTTCTCTAGCTTTAAAACTGAGCCCGCTGCAACCTAAAAATCGCAAGTTGTGTTAATCCGTTAAAGAAATTAGTGGTGTTAAAACTAATTTGCATGAATGCGTTATTATCGCGTTAACTTTAACAGCTAGCCATTATCACTATTTCTTTGAAATCTTGTATATTAGGAGTTATTTTAAGGCTGAGTATGTTCAATAGTCCCCAAGTGTTTAAAGCGTTGCTGGCATTTAAAAAAGGGAAAATGTTAAACAAGCATTTCATTGTGCTATTTGAATTGTCTGAGAAATTCTGCTGCTCAGCTCTTATCTTTTTTTTTTTTCAAATGTCATGGTTTTGCAAGGAAAATTGTTGATTTGTTCCATCGCAGGCATTCTACAAATTGATTGAAGCTTGCTTGCACCCATTTGTTTTTTTTCACCTGATTCCTCTGCGAGACGAGCAGTAATCATTTTGTAATTGAAGTTTTACGGCTTCGAGCCAACATTGTTAGGTTGATTAGTGAGACGATCTCTTTAGGTGAGAGCAAATTACCCCGAGGTCAAAATTAGACGATTGTGATTGTCTTTGGATTAGGCCTCTGAAGTGTACAGTGCCCTGATTAGCGAATGAATGCCGCTTGTTGAATTTGTCATGATTCCCCTCTTTTTAAATCCCTGACGACTCTACCCCACCTCTACACAGTACTCATTCCATGTGGAACAGAGAGATCAGGTCGTTAAAAGAAATGTTTCCTGAGATTTATTGAACCAACGCCTGTTGAGCATCAGCTGAGGACTGGGAGAGAGCCACTACAGCCATAAAAGCCAGAGAAATATACAGTACAAAATGTAATATTGAGTCTGCTTTCTTTGTTGAGGATAAGCACAGGACCGCAGCTTTAAATTGTTCCATTTGAAGTTAACTTGATGCAGCATGCCAACAAACTAAAGTTAGCCTGAAATGCTCCTGCTGTGTGATAAAAACAAGTTGAATCAAATCATTGACTTTGAAGTTAGGTTCCCTTGGTAATGAAAAATATATAGTATGAACATCAAACAGTCTACTTATCTGTCTGGACTTAATTATTTTGGGCTTTACTTTTGTCTCCTCAACTATTTGGTTTGTGAATGTGCTGAACACCTGATCTAATCTTGCGGATGCATAAATATCATAGAGATATATTGGCCAAGAAGAAGAACTTTTTTTCCTCGTAGTCGGGGAGAGTTTGGAGTCTCCTGTGAGGCAGCCAGCGAAACCCAACTCAATCTGCTTTTTACTTTCCAGTTAATGGTACCTTCTGCTTGTGTTACAAATGTTTGCACACTATTATGTGTAGGCCTTCATTTAATGTCGTGCAAAAGCCTGGTGCTGTTGAGAAGGGTCATTCAAAACTCATTTACACCCCCATTGTCCATATTAACTCTGTCAGCCACTGTTGGTAACTATGCTAGAAGTGTTTAGCAACCAGGCAAACTGCATATTATTACACTGCTGACATCAAAATGTACAAAAATAGTTAGAAATAGAAATAGTTTCAGAAATATACAGCAGTGAAATCTCTGAAGCATCCTCAGACATCCAACAAAATGGGATTGGAAATGTTGGAGGTAGAATTCAATACATCTTTTGGCTTGACCAAATGTTGCCATTAGGGATGTCACGATACCAGAAATGTATTAGCCGATACCAATACCAACGAAATTCCATGATTCTCGATACCAATTTCAGTACCACAGTAAGAAACAAAAGTAAAACGATAAGTTCCGTGTACTTCAACATCGACTCTTTTATTACCGTTTTCAAACTGTTTTGTTAGGCAGTTCAACAGGTCATAATTCCCCCTCTATTAGCTATTTTATATTGCTGTGAAAACATGTCCTTGAAGCAACTGTATTTATTCAAGTTTCTTGCCAAAAACACATCATGAAAGCATCAGATTTGATCTTCACTCAATACAAATTTTACTGACTAGAGCCTGAATGCATCATAATGTAAATCAATGCCGTTAATTGTTAGCTCCATGCAGGACTGTGCTGCTTACTAGCTGCTAACGTTAACTAGCTCTGGTCCTGCTGATTTCAACACAGATTTGTTGTTTGCAAAATAGCATTATCAGGGAAAAAATAGCGTGTGTCAATAGTGAGTTTACCGAGTCCCAAACACATTTTCTAACGTGCCCGGGACGACGAGACGCCATTTTTCTTGAGCCCCACCGGTACCTGTGGTACTGTAGAAAACAAGTACCGTCATGTTTTCAGAATTTTGGCATCAACTTGGTACCAAAGTATCAGCTCTCGTATTGCTGCCTTCCAGTCTTCGTCATCGAAAACTATTTTTGTGTCCTTGGTCACGATGATTCTTAACCACTGTTTATTTCTTATGACTTAAGTCACCACAGTACATGCTGTGTGTACTGAAAGGTTCCTCATTCAAGAAACATTTCTTTTATCCACTGAGACATGCTGTTCCACCTTTAGCTTCCGTTTTTCTAATGGTATTGATTTGTATCAAGACCAAGGTCTACAACTCTTTTCAATAAAATATCTACACGATTCCTCGGAAATTCCCCAGTCCATTCACAACCATAACATCTTACCCAAAAAATAAAAAAAATAGAAAAGAGGAACATGCATCTGTTCCCAAAACTGGTTTACTGTTAAAAACACACACATCCCCAAGCCTGATGAACAGATTTGTAGAAAATCTACAGACCTCAGTTAAGTAACTGAGCTCCCCATGCAGCTGCATACCTCTCTCCCTGAGCTGTGTGATCAACCGTGTGTTTCATCTAGCTCCCACCAGTCTGCTCTGTATTGTTTTTGACTGGTTACCAGTTTAAACAACCGCATCCCATTTCATCATGACATAGATGCAGCATTCGCTTATGCAGATTAGGAAGGGTAAATCTCATTTCATATTTACACTTCTTACGCTCTTTATCCATTTTTCCATATTAAAACTGCATTCCATGTGTACATACTCCACATTTCCATCTCCATATTAGGATTGGCCATGGTCTTCTAGATAAGTGGATTAATCTATAAGTAGTTTTCCAATCATGTGTGTTACAGTATATGTATGTCTGCGGTCTGCAGGTTTCATCCTACCTTATTAGCTTGAGTGCTGCAGTAGGGGGGTGTACAGGAGATTTGATGAGACTATTTAGCGCCTTGTTTACCCAGAGAGCCATGGGGAAGTATTATTGTAGAAGGCTTCTTTCTTAATGGGAGCAAAGCTTGATGTAGAATGTCATTAGAAAATATCACCCGCTGCCAAAAGGTGTACATTTGGCAATGTTGGGATCATTTGAATTTCATAGCAAACATGACTGAGCAGACTGTGTTGCTTCGAGTTTGTATTCACATGCATGTGTATGTGAATGCCTCACTTCCTCAGTGCAACACATGTTTGCGCTCTGATCGCAATATAGGCCCGTTAGCGCTGCAAATGGAGGCACTATTCTTTTTCTCTGCTTGGTTCTGCCTTTTGTCTTCAAAGCAGGCTCTTCACATCTCTCACTTCTACTGCCACGACTACCACTTCAAGCTACACACACAAACACGCACGCTGCATGTGCACCCGCACACACACACACACACACACACACACACACGCACACACACACACACACACACACACACACACACATTCGTGCCTGAACACACATATACAAAACTAACAAAACCGACTGTCTGTGATCCCTTAAAAAGCTTCTCAAAATGAGTGCAAGTAACTTTTATCCCTCACATACACACACACACGCACACACATGTGCACAATCTTTCTACTTCACACAGAGTATATTCTCTCAGAGCAGATTTGCATACTTATTTTGATGTTGCTTGTTGTTTATGTCTCCGATTGCGAGGTGTGACCCACTTGCTCTGTTCATTTTGTCGCTATTAAAGGAAACCCTCATCCTGCTATTTCTTCAGCAGACGGGTACAGGTTTTCTAATTGCCACAGAATCATAGAACTCTTAAAACGAACAGCGAGTACACCTTAGGAATTAGCAATGAAAGATGAGTGGTGATGTGTTCATAATTTATTCCCAGAGGATTTCAGATTAGAAAAAGGTTGGGTATGCTTCCCCGACATAGGATTCTCACACAGCTAGTCGCATATGGAGCAAGATGAGATGCGCTTCATGCAGGGATGCACCGATTTGACTTTAATACCGACAGCAATACCTGGCCTTGGGTGTCGGCCGATACCGAGTACCGATCCAATAACAGCGTTTAATTAATAAGCTGTATGCCTCACTGTGTGGAAGTGACTGGGATCATTCATTTATGTGTAAAGAAATATCAGACTTGACTTCAATATTGCTTTCCTAACTTTGTAAAATAAAAGCATAGATATAAATGTATTGAATGGTTAATTAATATTAAAATAATATATCAAACACCAACAACTTGGTGAAAAATCTTCAAAATTAACAAGTTTTACAATTCAAGTGTAAACCTTTTTTTAATGCAGCAACAAATTGATCAAAACTGATAGAGGAATTAAAATTCCAGTATATAATGTATAAACACAGAACTGAATTGAGATCGGCCCAATTGTCACCGA
Organism: Sebastiscus tertius; assembly: GCA_916701665.1. Classification (NCBI taxonomy): domain Eukaryota; kingdom Metazoa; phylum Chordata; class Actinopteri; order Perciformes; family Sebastidae; genus Sebastiscus; species Sebastiscus tertius. Next base: position 41,581 of record CAKAOH010007239.1, on the reverse strand, counting down.
TATCTGATCCAGCTATTTGAGTCAGTATCGGCCCGATATCCGATACCGGTATCGGTGCATCCCTAGCTTCATGGATGTAAATTTCTGCTCTTTTAAACACTTTATAAAAAAAATGTCCAGATCATGACACTTGACTTGAATTAGAAACAAGAAGATGAAAATGTAGTCAGTGATTTGCATGAAATGTTCCATGCCGTTGCCTCAGGTTTTCATTGCCATTTAATTGCTAATTATTGTGTATATATCTGCACTTTAGAAACAGCCGTGATTAAAAATGCAGCAACATCACATCCTAAGGTTTTTATCTCTGATTAAAATGCACTTTCAAAACCACCACATTAGTGAAGGCTCAGGGGCATGCATATTTGATGAGAAAACTATCCACTATTACGCACCTGGCAACAGGTGAAGTCAGGCAACAGAAGGCGGGTGTGAAACCCTAGAGCGCTGACTGTTGGTGTTGGTGTCATTGACCATGTGTCTTTTTCTTCTGTCCATCTCTGATTACATGTAATGTAAGTGGACACCACCTGACAGCAAGCTGCTTGAGATTCAATATGTGTCAAGATGCAGGCAGAGCGATTTTAAGAAAGAGGCCGAGTTCTTTTTTTTCCTTTTCCAGAACACTTGGTACCACTTCATTTACAGAGAGAAAGTCTCTTAGTTTTTTTTTTTAAATGATTCGTATTTGTAATGCCACCCACTGCCTCTCTTGTGGAGTGATGTCAGCCGGCAGCTACTGGCACCAAGAAAAGGGTTATGGCTAGAAAGGATCCATCTTGTGTAAAACTCTTGTGAGAGTTAGTGTTCATGTACTGAATCCAGCAGGCATCCACTTGTAGGAAGTTTGCATTTGCAGTTCTGTGTGACATTTTAACTATGGCTGGGGGAGATTCATCAATCTCCTGATTCGATATTATCACGATACTTGGGTGCCGATTTGATGTGTATTGTGATTTTTAAGTATTGCGATTCGACGTTGCGATTTTTGTTGACTTTTTTTTTAACACTAGACCATGGGAAAAATGTAATCATACACTTCTAGGGACTTTTAATTTGGAAAATATCTAAATGAATACAGTAAAAATGTTTGATTTTCAACATGTATGTAGTCAGAGATGTCCTAAAGTCAAATGTATCTGTCATTTTTTGGAATTAAATTTTTTTCCAGCAACCCAAAAATCAAAGAATAAAGATATTTCCCTCACAAATTAGTGGTATTTTCTTTAATTTATAAGGGACATGTAATGTTTTATACTTCTGGTTAATATAATCCAATCAATCTTATTTCTATATATGTATTTTATATATACAGTTACCTTTGTTAACACCTTATTTTGAAAGCAGGACATAGTCACGTATGTATACTTCTGCTAACTTCGCCAAGGTCGTCTCCCGTCAGCTCCGTTCTCTTTATCCATCCATGGTCAGCTTCATCGGTGCCGTTTCAATGCATTTAACATAAATGTCAGTATATGGGTGCTCTACAGTTGGAGCGTCGGCTGAGCGTTTGACCACGGAGATGAGAGTGACGGCCAGCTTGACTGCATGTTAAGATACAATAACGTTTCCTGTCTATGACAGAGTTAGCATGCAGCTTTAGCCGTGATGTCTAGCTTTGCTTTTTCCTGTCAATGTGTGAAACCCCAAGTGTTTCAGTACTTTACTGCGTGCCAGGCTGCACGCTGCCGGAGGCCCAACTGAAGTGAGTTGAAGGAGATTCTAGTGAATCTGCATGATTTTGTCTGTTTACAAGGTTAATACAACAGTCTTCTCTCCCACGCGAAAGACATCCGATCATTTCCAAGTTGTTTTTCACAAGTCGCTCCGATTACAACAAGAATGGATGTAATATTTATACAAGACGGATCCTTTCTAGCCAAGAAACCCAAGAAGCGATCGGCTGGCCATGTTTGTGAAAACTGTGTGGTTCACTAACATACACCGTTTCTCTAGCAGAAGCTTCTACAGAATATCCTCCATGAAACTGCCTCTCTTTTCCCTACTTTCTAATATCTGTTCTTTTTTTATAATGATCTTTTTTCTTCTTTCCTATAACATCAGAGCTGTTCCTCAAACAACTGTTTCATACTTTTTCTTTTCTTCCATGCTTCTGCTCTGCTTCCCTCTGGCTCCACTAACCCCTGACCCCTTCAGACTGGCAGTACGAGGGTAAGAGGGCAACCATTCGTTGTCTGTTTTCCTTTTGTTTCATTACATTCTTATATTTCACCATTTCCTTCTACATCCATCTCTCCCCTTCTCTCTTCCCTGTTGAAAGACATTTAATCCTGAACTTTCCTCACATCAGCTGCAGAGCGTGCAATGAGCCTTGCAGCGCCTATTCCTCCACGCTAGACACCTCCCTTCCTCCTGTCTCCTCCTCTCCACCTCTCCTGCTGCCCCATCTGGTGCTGTCTGTCAAGCTGCCATTACCTGTGTCCCATGTGCTCGTACCATCTAGCTGCTGTGACCTCCATCTGTGAAGCCGCTCTCGTCAGTGTTCTGATCATGATGTTGCCACATGCTTTGACCACCCTGTTTGTCTGGTGTCACTATCCTACAGTCCATTCCTGTTGATGTTTGTGTAGTAACAGTCACAGATGCCACCTGCTATAAAAGGATGTGTCAACGTGACAGCTTATGGCATGACGGGAAGATGCTGAACAAAATGCTGAGTTTCATTTTCACAGACCAATGAAATATTTACAATGTCAGTGATTGTATTGTTAGGGTTTTTTTTTCAATATTGTTCTAGCATTGCTGTGGGCTATATTCAGACTATACTGTATGGAAGTATTAGCAGCAAAATGTACTTAAAGTGTCAAAAGTAAAAGTACTCATTCTGCTGAAAAACAGCCCCTGTGACTGATGCATCATTATCAAGGGATGTCACTACACCAGATGTTTAGTAATCAATACTAATACCAGTGCAATTCCACAATTCCCAATACCCAATTTAATATGACGGTAAAAAAGAAAAACAAAACAATAAATTCCATGTACATCCATTCTGGTTTTTGCAAATTTATTATCAATCCCTGATGATCCGCCTCAAGTTTCTCACCAAAAAATACATTTTGCAATATCACATTTGAACACATCAGGATAACGTTATAATTTACCTTTGCCCAATACTCATTTTTACTGCATAGAGCATCATAATGTAACTCAGTGCAACCTCCGTACGTTAACTCCGTTATTTAGCCAAGCAGGGCTGTGGCACTGCCCACCGCCTGCTAACAGCTAACGTTACTAGCTCTTCTCCTGCCAATTTCAACACAGATTTCTTGTTCACAATATAGCATTTTCAGGTGAAATGTTATCGTCCCTGGGACAACAGTACACCGTTAGTCTCAAGGCCTGATACCCGGTAAAACGAGTACCGTCACGATTTCAGAATTTTGGCAATGACTTGGTTCCAAAGTATCCGTTCTCATGACGTACCTGTTATATATTTACATTATTAAAATTGTAATACTGATGCATGGGTGCATACTCTAAGTAGCAAAGTAGTGAAGCTGAATGAGGTGCAGCTAGTTTTAACTACTTTGTTAATAAAATTAGGTACTTTGGACCAGCGGGTCTTAACCCAGGGCTTTGGCCCCAGTGGGTCACAAGATAAATCTGGGGTTGGGACAGGATTAATGGGGTAGGAAAGACGCAAAACAAAGCTCCGCTACACAAATTTGAATTCATTTTTTGGACCTTCAAACAGCAATTTTAATAAAACTATCTTAGGAGTTTAAATGTGTCTTTGGTGGAACTGCTATTATCATAAACATCAAATGTTACAAGGATCCACAAGTAGACATTGTTTGTGTTGTCTCAAGCCAAAAAGGTTGGGAAATACTGCTCTCATCTTAACAATGCATTGTATTTTATAAACTTATGATATGCTTTGACTAAAATGTAAAATCTCAATCTGGAAAGAAAACTATAGCTTTCAAATAAATGTACTGAAGTCAAAAGTATAATATCTCCCTCTAAAATGTATTGTACTCGACACAATATGCAGTCATTTTCATAAGCTGCCATGAAGCACAATATACTATTGGGGTTACAAAGTAAATTATTCAAATATAGCAACAGAGGGATTGAGCTTTCTTTGATGTTAACTTGCTTTTTCTTTTTTTGCGTATGCAGATTGTAAGCTGTCCCGGCCCGGCCCCCCTGCAACCATAGTGACCATTGATGAGGAGAGCCCCAACGGTATGTACCAAACAGTTGCCCATCTATGCTCCTCAGTAACGTTTGCTCCACTTCATTGTGTATTCCTGCATGGTAAATGATTCTTCACTCAAGTGTCTTGGATTACCCTGTTGGGATTGTTTCTCTTGCTTTAGTGATGCAATGCATAATAATGCTTCCTCTATTGGGACTGCTCGGTGTTGTACAGTCACTCAGCTGATGATCTCCTGGGGCAGGTTGGTTATGGGAGATGTTTTGTCAGACATATTGGGTTTTCGTTTTGATTGTATTTTAGATTAAAGATAAATAAATTCTAGTTGTTGTTGGGTATGTATATTTGTTTTGCTCTCCCTGGGTAAAGCAGTGGTGCGCATGTGTGTGTGTCTGAGTGAATACAGATGGTGTTTGGCATACAGATGTGACATGGGGCACCATTAATGTGTTGTGTGCTCCCCACGCAGGCTGCCTCTACTGTATACCTGTGCTACAGCAGTACAGAAATCGCTGATGCTTATAGAGCAGACATACTATGGCAAGCCTTTTTAACATTTAACCAGTAGCGGTGATAGCAATTGTAGATGTCAAGATGATATCATCAACTATTGCTTTTTGACTAGTAAGAATTCCAAGCCAAAATATCCATAATGTAATTTTGACTAGTAGCAATTCTAATTAGCTATATCTACAATTAATTTCTCACTATTTAAATTGTAATTCTTGATATCAGCAGTTAATTTCTTACTAGTGGAAATGTTCATTGTAGATATCTGTAACTTAATTGCACCTGTTCAACTTTTGCCATTGACTTCTATTCAGACTCAATTACATATATCTATAATTTAATTTTTGACTTGTTGAAATTTCAAGTTAACTTATCCAAAATGTAATTTTGACTTGTTACAATTCTAATTAATGATATCTACAACTCTATTCTCACTCATGGAAACGTCAATTGTTGGTATCAACAGTTCAATTTTTACTGGTGCCAATGTTCATCGTAGATATCTACAATTATTCTTTAAATTAAATTGTTCTTTAAAATGAAATTATTGATATGTCAGCTTGGAATTGTAACTATTAAGAATTATGGCTGTCAAAGTTAACACGGTAATAACATGTTAAAGCAATTTTTTTTTTAACCCCACAAATTTCTTTAACGCGTTAACGCAACTTGCAACATCAACTTCTGACATGTTTTGGTCGGCCGTCTACAGACTCTCGGACAGTTGAAGCAGAGCCAGGAGCCGATTCCCCAACCTTAGTGCCTTTTTTCTGCTCTTTTTACAGTAATCAGAGCGTAGCTATCAAGATAAGTATGTATAACAGATATAGTAAAACATAACTAGCTTACAAAATGGACAAGCCATACCGTCCTCATCTTCCTAGCCACCTGGAGAATCCATAAGCACGTTTCTGCCTTGTTAGCATTGTGACCCAGACAGACCTCTGCTAGCAAACAAACTTTACCTTCCTCTGAGCTTTCAAATGAATCTTTATTGACAACCATCAACAACTAGAACAGTCCGCAAAGGCCGACGGGCGTACTGTGTGAGCATTCAGGTCGTGGCTGACGATCGGACTGCACATTGTGAGCACATAAATCGTGAGTGTTGGCTTCTCCCATCCATCACCTGCTCTGACTTCTCAGCTCCTTCTGGTTTTCTTCTCTTTTCCTCTCTCACCTTCCTCTTTGATATGAGTGCTTAGCATTTGCCATCTGCATTCTTTGCTGATGAGCGTGTGTTTGTCTGTGTGAATATAACTGTGTGTGTGTGTGTATGTGATCAGGAGTGCTGACTTCTGCTCGGGGAGGAGCTATATGTTCATTGTAGGAATGAAAAATGCATTCCCCTAAATGGAGCAGGTGTGTGTTTGTCTCACTCAGTTCTCCCCGCAGATATTAGTACTGCAGGTTAATAGAGTTTAATGAGCAGCTCCGACTGGAGATAGAATCCAGAGCTTGTTTATACAATCAGAAGAGTATTCCACAGATGCTCCACTTCCCTGCAATATGTGCTCTGGGCACCGCTTCGTGGGTGGTTTGCGAAGGAGAAATTGTGCATGTGCACATAATGCATACACCTTATGTGCATATTTGTATCCCACGAGTATGATTGGGTGGCTCTGTGTCAGATGAGGCCGCCATTCGTCAATGCAATAGCCTCCAATTCCAGCTGTCATACTGTGTCACCTAGCCTACTCCTTCCTCTCTGTGTGTGCAGCTGTGATTTGGGGCTTTGATCGATTGCCGGGGGAATGTGTGAGATGGAGGTAGCCAAGCCTGCATCCGAGAGCCTCCCTTGGCCCACATGCGCCGATGCTCTGTGTGTGAGGGATTTGTGCTAATCTTCCTCATAAAGCACTCATTTACCTGGGATACGGGTCTCTTCTGGCTCTACCGTCCTTTTATTTATCTCTCGGTGATGAAACGGCCCAGAGCCCATCCTCCCCATAATGGAATGTAAAACAGGCAACCAGCCGTTATTGACCAAAGCAATTATCCTTCTAAATGTGTTCCATCTCTTCTCTTCTGTCACACAGCAACCATACAAATGACACGTAATACGATTCCATCTTTTTCTGAGCATTTGCCTTTATATTCATTCATGTCAGTGAATGGGAAAGCAAACAACATAATCACCCGTCTGTCTGGCTTTTGTTTGTCTGGCCGAGGTCAGAAAAAGATAGACAAACAGATGCATTTAAAATCCTGTTTTCCTTGGCTCCTTCTCAGAAGAGCAAATTTAACATCAGTCAGAAGTGCCAAGAAAGTAGAGGGTTCCCTACGGAAGAGGAGTGTTGCTCAGAAAACATGATAACATTTGCAATTGTCAAGGCGATTTATTTTATCAACAGTTGCTCCTTTATTGATCGCGTGTGGTGGAATCATATTTGACTTGGTTAAGACAATAGACCTTGGCTTAGACATTGTGAAATAAGCCCATTTTCTTGGTTCTAGCTTCTCCTTCTTTCTTTTCATTTCAGCGTGCTGTGTTTCGTTCTTGAAGGTTTTCACTTTAAAGAAGCAGATAGTCACGAGGGGAAAGCAACCCAGTTGCTCAAATGAAGCGTAACATGTTTAATTTATCCAAGCTGCTGCTTGTGCAGACCCACTGACAGGTGCCAGACAGAACACATAAAGTCTAACTCGCTTGCAGAGTAGCTCTCTATTGGGAAGACAGCAAGACAAAGCCTGTTTCTATAGGCTCCATTGCCTATTGAGCCTATGAGCTAAATCCAAAAGCAGTTAATCAGATTGAAGAGATTTTTATCTCATAGGATCGGGGCAGTTGGATATGAGGAGAGGGGAAAGGGGGCGGGGGGTATTGCATCTTCTCATTGATGGAAAACTTCCTACTGCAACAGTGGGAAATAATCAGTGTGTTCGTAAATGAGCATGCCGTCTCCTAGCTTTTATCTTGTCTCTGCAAATTCTTGATTTGTATCAACTGTTGCCCGAAGCGTGTGAGGATCCTCTTAACCCTCCACATACTGAGCAACAGCTTATAGGAAATCAGAAAGGAGTGTTGCTGAAGGGCTTTATTAAAAAGGAGTCGATTTAGCATTCCTTTATGTGGTGTATCTGCCAAAGGTAGATTCACTCTAAATGCTGATAAATCATTGCATCTCGAGGAATGCTGACAACCTCTTGAACGAGGCAATCAAAGTTAAAATCCTCCACAGGCTGATCATGCAAGTAATCGTATCAGTCAGTCACTATAATGCATGCTTGACCTTAAACATTACCCCGCAACAAGTGGTTTCATGGGAAAACAAACCTATTCACCAGTGTTAGAGGAATCCCTTCGGTTATTGCACCTTTGATTTGGCACATTAACTCACTAACTTAGAGCAGGAGTTAGGTGTTTTTTTCTCCTCAGATGAGCTCGAATATATATATATATATATATATATATATATATATATATATAT
>CAKAOH010007239.1:1532-33427 GCA_916701665.1 Sebastiscus tertius | reverse complement strand
ATTCTCATCAATATGGGAATTAAATAGATGTATGAAACTGCTTAATGTTTGATTTATTCTTATCAATGAAGTGCAAGTACTTGCCTGGGCAGAGGTCGTCCAGCATCAACCTATAGCAGCTGCGATATATCTACAGTGGACTTAACTGTAATTGTTGTGACAAGTGATTAATTATAAGCCTCCCCTTAAGGCTACAGTCATCACCCATCTTAAAGTCGTGTAGAAGAAAGATAAAAACAACTTCCTGTTAGCACCACAAGCTGTTAACATTGTGACATATTGAGTAGTGCGGCGTAGAAGGAGGCATAATATCAGCTTGCGTGTCTCTCACCACATGAGAGGTGTGGAGATTATTTGATGGTAATTTAAGTCCAGTTAAAGGGGAACTATGTCCATTTTCAAAATTCATGGGACAGTCCAAAAGATATTAGTAAACATGAACAACTCTCTCCCAAATCCAAAAACTAGTGCAGAAACTCAAACTTGTGATGTCATAGGCCGTGTTCACACCTGGTATTAACATACGTCCTCAGTGATTGGATCACAAGTGGACAGCTTTAAGTACAGGTGTGAACACACTCAAGACGCATTGAGGACATATTGAGATCGGATCTTTCAGACCACATTCAGAGGTGGTCTGGGCCACATGTGACCACATTCTTTTAGCAGTGTGTACGCAAATGCGTCCTGGCCACATTAAGGACTGCCTACTCATCTGATGTTCAGCTGGGATCACCGTGCCCCTCAGGTGAATAAACAGGTGAATAAACAGGTAGACACGGCGCTTGTCAGCCAGGAAACAGCCTCTGTGCTCTACTGTATGTAGACTAGGCACGCGAAGTGTGTTATTATCACACTGTCGGAGATGTGTCGGTGTTTTTGTTCTGCTGCTTTGTGCGGAGCTGATACCCGACCGCCCGCCCGCCTGCTCTCTCTCCTCCCTGGCTCTCTGGAGCGCTGTACCCCGCTGTTGTCTGGCAAAAGCAAGCAGCGGTGGCGCGGAGGTCCCCGGGGACCGCCGGTACAATAACCTTTTATTTTGATGTTAATATGATGTACCAGAATTAATGAATATGTAGGATATTACTACTGACATTCATGTTACAGTATATTACGTCACAACGGCTGCTGTATTAGCCGTGTGTTTACTACGTGTTTATTTGCATATAGAGCGGGGAAGTGAGATCGGATCACATGTGGCCACTGAAGACACATGTGGAGACGCATTTTAATGCCAGGTGTGAACAGACGTACTTAAAGCTGTCCACTTGTGATCTGATCACTGAGGATGCATGTTCATACCAGGTCTGAACAGGTCTATAGGGTGTAAAGTCTGTGAAAGCCAACTGTACCAAAACACGGAAGTGGACTGCTAGGTAACGCAAACGTTAGCAGTCAGCTAGTGGTTTTGAAAGGGCAGGCTTTTTTTAACGGCGCCGGTCTCCTCCGAAATCTGTATGGGCGCAGCATGTGCCGATCTCATCCTCTGAACTGCACGGCCATGGGTGATAAAGCAGGAAGGCAGACGAGAGGTTCCTTAGAATATAAACAATAGCAGGCATTAGGGTCGGGCAATGCTTGTTATTTTATTTAGCTAACTTAATGGTCTGCCTCTAAAGAACGAGAGACGCTGAATGAAGTGTTTTACGATGCTCCGCCACTAGATCAGCTGATTTCAACATGAACAAATACACGTGGATGATGACGCAAGTGTACTCCATTCATTGTCTATGGAGCAGCTCCAGAATTTATACCCTGTAACATCACAAGTTTGAGACTTACTTCTCTGGTTTCTGGCTTTGAGAGAGAGTAGCTCATGTTCACAAATATTGATTGAACTTTACTAGCCCATGGAGATAACATATTGGAATTCTGAAATTTGAGTGGTGTTTCCCTTTAAGTTAGGCCCTAAAAAAGAGATAATACCATTTGTTTCAATTAGATAGTGGTGAAAATTCAGACTTTGTCTGAGAGTGGCACTCCAACACCAAGCACTCCTTACCCTTCCATCGCTTTCTGCCCTTTTTGTTGCTACAAGTACTCAGACCAATCATTCATGTGATGGATAAGAACGCTCCTTTTGGAAGGAAACAATATCCTTGTCTCGTCTCTGCCTCCTCACGCTCATCTCTGAACTTGCACCAAAGTCAACCGCACAAAGCTCGTCTGATAGAAAAGTGAAGTGACAACTGCTCCGGAGTCTGTATGAAGACGGAACAAAGAGAGCAACTTAAAACTGCTGTGTTTCAGCTGTTTTCTCTGGTCTATTGTCAACCCCCTTGCTTTCATCGCCCTCATTCGTATGTGGTGTCTACACTCTGTGCTTCTGTTTTTAGACCCAAGACAACTGGCCGCAGAGCAGCCTTGACACGGCATTAAAAGATGGATTGAAGCTGAAATTATGGCAAACAGAGAAAATAGGAGCGTGTAGATGCTAAATACCATGCAGTCTGTTTAAAGGTCTCTCCTAGAGTGGTGCAGGCTTTCCTCCTGAGCTAAATACCAGGCTCTGTGTTTACTGGTTATGCCTCCAGTATTGAAGGGCTTGGAGGCAGGTCTAGAAGGTGTTAAATGTGTTAGCAGCTTTAAACAATTAATGAGATGAGCCAGCCTATGTGAGTGTTTTTCTCAGCCACCATGGACTCATTAGCTTCTCCCCTTAAAGTTAATTCAATCCCTCACACTGTTTCTCTCCACCGAGCTTGTCATTAGTTCGACCATGCTCTCTTGTGCTTCATTCCTTTACATTCACACGTTGTGTCGTTAGTCTGTTTGTAGTCTGTCTTTATGTCTACTTCTTTCTCTCTTTTTTTGCCCATATTTCCAGACACATTTAGCTTAATGTAGGAGCTTGATGTTGTCTTGTGTTCATGCGCACTATATGATACATGATTCATTTGTAATGCACCTTTAGAGACCCCTAACCCTTAAAACAGTGATTCTCAAAGTTGGCTCCATTGCACTCAGTCAAAGGGTACGGGAAATACTTTACTATGAATTTTAAAATTGTGCTGCGTCATTAAAAAGTTCATATCTACAGATGGGGACCATATTGTGTCCATTACTCCCACCCACGTTAGCTTTTGGCCAATGGAAACTGATCGTGACACAAAGCGATAAGTGTATTATTTTTAAGTTGAAGCACTAGCTGAAAGTCAGCTTTAGACTGGTAAGTTTAAATGTCTGCATATATTAGGACTATGTCTTTTTTCCAGAAGCTTTTAAGATCAATTACTTGCTGTCAAGTTGAGTCCAAATGCGATTTGAATCAAATTACCTTCTGTTATAGTATATAAGTGGTGTTAACATTATTCAAATTGATATGTATTTTTGTTCTCACTATGAAACAGGTCTGAAATATTTAAGTTGAAAAGTTTTAGTATACAAATAGTTCCAATGGCTTAAGAGCACAAATGTTAGTAAGCATATGCTTGATCGGTGTTACGATTATGAGGGTGTCCTTGGAACATTTTCTCCCCTGTAAGGGGTTCCTGGTCCCAAAAAAGTTTGAGAACCCCTGACATAAAATATGGAAAGTGATTAATATCCTGAGAAATGTGTAATGCTTCTTTCGGACAGTGGATATTAAATAAAAATTTAAATACCTTTTTTGGGCAATGGGCACAATTTAAAGGAACAATGTGAAACATTTAGGGGGGACTATTGGCAGAAATGTAATATAATATTAATTTTATTTAGTGATGATCACCTGAAAATACGAATTGTTGTGTTTTTGTTACCTAAGAATGAGACGTTTATATCTACATATGGAGCGGTTGCTCTTCACAGAGCCGTCTCTACAGTATCCCAGAACAGACATACCAAACACTGGCTCTAAATAGGCCCATTCGCATTTTCACGCTGGCCACCATAGTTCTCCTTCGTGCTTGGCACACGGGAGAAGTTTCAGTTTGTTGTATCTGCAACCTCATCACTATATTATGCCGCCAGATCCCACACGATGGACCTTTTAAGGATAAACGCACTGGCTAGAAATTGAATGTGTTCGTCAAATTTACGGAGCAGTTTTCCTCATTAAAACTGAACTTCCTCAGACCTACAGAAGTCTGTAATTTTGATTCCATTAGGTGCACCTGGAAGGCAGTAACATTTCCTCCGAGGTTAACCCAATAGTGGGCTAACACTCCAGTTAGACACCCCCAATCATGTAGCGCTGGACCTCACTGTGATGAATCTCCGAACACCCATAGTTCTGAACTCCACTGGTTTAAAACAATAGTAGTTGTCAGCAGGGGAGCAAATTGATGTATGGTGCTTTCAGTGAGGCCCTGTACAAATAGCAAGGGCATAATTTGTAACCTTTTTGCCAAGTGGGGTGAAAAAGTCTTGATCCCTGTACAAGGCATATTGCTCCATCGTTTGCCAAAAGTAAACACTGTTAACTCTTAACTGTTGGCCACCTAGCTGCTTTTGAGTTGATGCTCAGGGATATAATTGGCAGGCAAGAGCCTTCATTAAAAAAATAAACTTACATCCAATATCATCACTTAAATATAAAAAAATGACAAATCAAACTCCTACTATTCAAATACAGTGTATTATCTGTGCTACTTTTAGGATGTGGTTATTAATATCTCACTGTAAAATCATGAATACACACAAAAAAAGGTTATGCATGTTACTCACAGCAGCCCCAAGGCATTCATTGTGGGTTTCATAACAATGCTGCTTCTTTAATCCATTTTCTGCAGACTTGTATGTATCAGTATTATATTGGAGACTCATTTTGTGTAGTGAAATGCCTGTCATTACTCCTGCCTGAGCATTATAAATGGATATATGCACTTTACTGTTCTACTGCTGTACACTAAATGGATACTTCCAAGACGTGGGTACAAAGTGGTGATGAAGTGACGATCACATTCTGCAGTGCATGACCTGTGTTCAATTTAGGCCTGGCCAAAACCCACAGAGTTGCAGTTAGAAAGTGAAAGTCTGCTCAGTAATTAACCTGCTCCTTTATGTTTTGTTGACATTTGCCTGCAGCGGATTTACGACTCAAGACAGCTAGCGAGTTATAATATATATATAATATACTTAATTTTTTGGACTTAAAAGAACCTTTTGTGCACATTGTAATCACTTGATTTTTATGATGCAGACATTTTCCACATCATGCTAAAACGAAAATTCAAATTATGCTATTAACGCTGTACATTGCCCAGCCCTAGGCCTGTCCCAATATTCAGTGCCAGTGTGCAGGCAGTAGTGTACAAACCCTTATACCATGGTCTGGGTGATTACTCAATTCTGATTGGCTTCAGCATGTCCATTAATTCCTAATAATGCTAATGATAGTGAAACTGTTCACCGTCCTATATTAATGCGCTGGCTACAAAAGAATCAGAATATCATATTTACAACACTGATTGTAAGGTTAGTCCTTCAGTGCCTCGTCCTCTGAACTCCGTAACACACAAGCTCAAAGAATTTAGTTTGCACTACCCCTTCGGACTTACTGATCACATAAGCGATCATCTCAAATCCCATCTGCTATTCAACTCGCTAATTCAGGCTGCGGCCGACAGTACACGTGGCCTCTCATTTGTTCGTAAAACTCTCGATATTGATTCTAGGACAGAGACATGGTTGAATAACTGGTCTTGTTGTCTAACATACTGTCAAATTATATTCACTTTTTGTTAACCGTACGCAATGTTATTGTCTTTGAATCTTGCTAGCATAACATTAGCTTTGTGGCTCATAGCTGAGCCAAAGGGTTCTATGAGCTGAGCGGACTAGAAATATCTCCCGTTGCCAAGTCTTAGCTAAGGTTCATCCTAATTACTGGAGTAGTGAACATTTCCATTTCATAGGAACTTTATGGCTAGGTGATGATTGATCCAGATAGCAATTAGCAAACCCCAGCTGTTGCCTGGGAAACAGGGAGTTATGGCTTGTGATACACTTTAGATTTTAATTGCAGTAAGCATGAAAACATGAATTAATTGTCAATTTTCATGACCATGGTATAAGCAGGATAATGCCCTTCGATGTGTCAAATAATCAGGAATTACTGGACTTCGTGGACGCTACATGTCGATGGTTCTGGCTTCCCTGTTGACCGTTAATTCCTTTTAATGGACACCTCGTCAGGCATTATCCCTTACTTAACCCCCACCTACCCTGTTCTTACTCCAACCACAGCACTTAACCATAATCTGACCCTATAGACCTCTATCCTAATCTTAACCTGTTTGGAGATGGCAATAGTTGGGTGCTAAAGCCCTCTCATTTTAATCTGGCCCTGGACGTCTTTCCGAATTTTAACCTGTTTGGAAATGGCAATAATCAACTACTACTGATTTCCTAACCTTAAAATCCCCCCCACCCCCCTTTTCTTTTTTTTTAATCTTTTGTTTTTTATTTTTCCTCTCTTTTAATTTATTTATTAATGAATTCTTGTTATTTTAAATGGTGGGCTGAATTACAGTATGTTTGGGAGTGGTTCTCCATACAAAACGAGCAGCTATTACCTTGGCGGAGACCTGTGCCAGTGCAATTCCATGACTCTCAGTCATGATTATAGCCCCCTTAACCAAACCCTTGACTCCCGAATCCGGGGTTTCATTGCGTCTCACAGCTGAATGGTCTTTTTCTCACCTCAAAGTAGCTGACATTGAACGGAAAAAAAACTCCTAAAAGGCATATTATATCTAATATCTGATTCAGTGGATTCGATTTGGTCAGCGGGTCGTTTTTAAACAGCTTCCATTTTAAAAAGCAAAAAAATATATTCCACTTTAATTTTGCCGATCAGGACTTTGGACATTCCTGCTCTATCTGATAATTAAAATTTAGCAGGAGAGGAAACATCTGGGCAAATCTAGCTGGAGCTACCCAAGTGGCCAATTTGATGTTGTGGAGCTGCGAATCTGTTACTCAAACAAAACGAACACTGCTGTTTTGTGTGCAGTGTGCACACGCATTCAAGCAAAGTGTGTTTGTGTTTGTGCTTGTTTTTGTTCATGTGCCGTAACAGTGTGTGTGTGTGTGAGTGAGTGATACGTGAGTAGGGACAATTTTTTTTTTATAATTCTTTGCAGATGTCTGGTTAGGGTTTGAACACGTTCTCTCTGTTCTCTATTCTTTGTTTAACACACACACACACACTCACACACACACTGGTCTCAATACTATGATCACGTCCAGTTGTGATGATTGCTAGGTCATCAATATATAATTAGAGTGTAGCTGAAAGGCGGGATTAGTGCACAGCACCTGGTCCTTGGGGATTAGAGAGCAAATCGGGAGGGCGGGGCACGCAGTGAGATTCAATTATACACTATAGAAGACTGTGACTACCTCGGTACAACATCTATATTTTTGTGTAGTTTATGCATCTAACAAGCCATTATTTTTTACAACGTAATTTATGGTAAACTCTGTCTCTGTTTCCAGATGCTGAAGGTCTTTGTTAAACAGATTCAAAGTGGCCGGCAACAGTCTGTACTCTCCCGTCTACTTGGCCATAATTAGTCCACTAGTCGTGTTAATGCTATTGTTTTTCTTTAGAAGTGGAGAACATATTTAAATGTTTGATGTGCAAATAAAGACCGCAATTATAGAATATCGTAGAGATAAACGGTCAGCATAATTACCTCTGTTCATGTTGTAAATCATTTTGTGCTTATCCTGATCAAGCCATAAAACGGGCCTTTCATGTGTTATGCTGCACCGTATTATATTATTTGCATGAACATACTTGGATTCACTGGTTTAAATATCAATGTAAAATGCTCAGTCTCTATGAGATGCAGATAATCTCAAATTGCTTAATCTAATTTAATATGTTTACTTCATGCATGATCAGAGAAAATAAATGTTAAGTAAATGGTCTGCACTAAATTCAGCCAAACTATTTTGTTTTCCATCACCAGATTTTTTTAAAGCTGATAGAAATAAATGCCCTTTTTATGAGTGCTGGTCCTGGTGTGAGCACACAACCCTCTTTGCATTATTCACCAGAATATGGTGGAATTGTCAACTTAGATTAATGGTGTCATCATAGAATATGTGTTTTTTTTATTCACATCTCTCTAAGGGAATCCCTGCGTTCTTTCACTGCAGCATCTCCCCCCTACTGTATGTCTGTACGTGAAGAGACTATAGAGCGGAGTGATAGTTTTCCACACTGTGGAGATCACTGCAGCACGTAAAAAGTAACGCGTTGGCCTCTGCATGAGCAACGCACAAAGGAGGTCTGCACACTGTTAGGCTGTTAGTATCTTTGCCTGGATTTACACGCACACTTGCTCCCTCCTCCGCATGAGCGACACCACAATATAATCTGCTCCACAAATATGCAAAACATTGGAAATTGTTCACTGATTATGTGATTAAGTGAGATTTTTAAACAGAAAATTAACCTTTTATGTTGTAACTCGCTTGACATTCAATGAGTTCTTCTCCCTCAAAGCTGCAGAGCCAGCACTGTATTGATGGCATCATCAGTAGAGAGATCCTGGAGCTGCTCCACTGAAACAATGATGCCAAGTTTGTGCACACCATAATGATGCTTGGGGCGATTTTAATGATGCTGGCATTTTCTGGCTCATAACTGTTAACACTGCAATGAAATTAAGGTTAATCAAAACCTCCTTGAGTCTTTGGAGTCGCACGCAGCTCGTTGTCAAGACAAAGGCCTGAGGTTTTTGCTCTGTGATGGTCCCTCCTTATGAAATATTGATTGCATATTCTGCATTTTACCACTACTCATTTCATGGGTTTTTGCGGTGTATTGAATGAAGGTAATCATTGATTTTTTCTTTTTTTTCCATTGTAGGGCAGCACATACACTGTACGTATGTCTGTGTGTGTGCTCACAAACGTTTTCTTTTTCAAGGCTTATCTTAACAAAAGAAATACAGAAAAAAAAAATGGGAAATATTTGCGTCACTTTTAAAAGAAAACACATCTGAAAGCTGTCTATGTTGTTGTTGTTTTGTCAGCTGATCATTTTTAATAACATTCCTCTGTTAATAAGATATGGAGCATTCACTAATTAATTTCCAGCATATTGTAATGCGATCGCGGATTAGTTTAATCCTCACATTAGACTGAACAGACATTAAAATGATTGGTCATTAAAAATTCGTGACAAGGAGCTCATTTTCAAGCAGTACAAATTTGCAAGCACAATACAATGTGTGCTGTTCAACAATAGAAATGCTGCTGTGGAGATTGAGTCGTGCATCTCTCCCAGTCATCGTGGTTGTACAATGGTGGTGGCAAATGGACTGCACTTATATTTTGCTTCTCAATCTTTTGTAGGACAAAGCGCTTTACAGTTTGATTCTGATTCACCCATTCACACCCTAGGAGCAATTTCAGATTTGTTGAGTAATTCAAGGATTAACCCACTAACCCTGCTTTTACCCAACAAAGTGCTGTACCTCCTGAGCAACAGCTGCCTCCATTTCTCAATTGGTCCACAGCAACAACACAAAATCCAAATCTACCATGCCTACTTGACCTTTAAAATTAATGTGGAATGGCTGTAGGAGTTTGCTGACTGCTGTTGACGCATCTTGGCACCATGTTTGTGTATTGGCAAGAATCTGGATTTTTTCAAATCTAATTTTAGGAAAACTGCCTAAAGACACGCCACCATATGCATAAAATCTGAGTTTAAAAAAAAAGTCACTCTGTGAAATGTCTACTATTTGGACTAACATCATTACACATGAATACAATTGGATTCATTGGATCTACAAGAGTTTCAGCTTTCCAGTGGTACCCAATTTATGCAATTCTGTGCACGACTGTAAGAATAGGTGAAATGAACACATTTGTCCAGCATGCACACAACTGCATGGTTTTTGCCCCAAACTGCATGGGATTAGCATAAAGTGGGCATGTCTGCAAAGGGGAGACTTGTAGATACCCATATTGAACCCAATTTTATTCACATATATTGAGGGGATTGAAAATGGCCATGCCAGTTTTTCCTCACCAAAATGTAGCATCATTTTGGGGTGTTATTTAACCTCCTTCGCAACAAGCTAGTATGACATGGTTGGTACCAATGAATTCCTTAAGTTTCCTAGTTTCATAAGTTGCCAGTACCTTCACTCTAGCTTTAAAATTGTACCCACTACAATCTCAGACAGAATAGCAGCCGGGTCTGCTGGCCGGCTGGTAGATTTTTAAAAGGTTAATTAAAAATCAATACAGTGTTTTGGACATCGATACAGTATCGCAAAACATAACATTGCGATACTCATGTGTATGGATATTTTCTTACACCCCTACTTGGCACTAGGGATGACAAAGTCCATCGGCTGTCTGGTCCACCACTTTCTAAACTGAAATATCTCAACAACCATCGGCTGGATTGCAATACCATTTTCTACAGGCATTTGTAGTCTCAAGAGGATGAAGCCTAATGAGGATACCCTAACTTTTCATCCAGCAGCACCAGCAGTTCAAAAATTTCACTTATTCAGTGAAATATCTTTACATCTACAAGATGGATTTGCAAAAAATCTTTTACTTCTACTAGACAGAGATGGTTCCCACATGATGAATCCTACTATTTGAGGTTGGCATTTGTGGTTTCGGGTGAAATACAAAAACTATTGGATGGATTGCCATGAAATTAGTCCACATTCATGGCCACCTCAGGATGAATCTTTTTGTGATACCTTAACTTTTTCCTTAACTTTAACTTTAACTTAACATTTTCATATCATCAGGTCAAATTTTTCACTTACCATACTTTGGTTTATGACCAAATACATGCAAACATGATGACATCCCCATCAGCCTCAGCTGTAATTTGTGTTTCTGCTAATTATCAAATGTTACCATGCTAACACAATGATGAAGATAGTAAACATCACCTACTAAACACCAGCATGTGGGCATTGTCTTGAGAAATGTGAGAAATTTGCATGCCGATGTTTAGCTCAAGGCACTGCTGTGCATAAGGATAGCCTTACATAATTGCTACTGGGACATTAAGGTGCTTATTACTATCCACAACACAGCTATTTGCCAAGGGTGAACCACTCTTGTACTGGCTTTCTTGATCACTCGGCTGTTATTTGGGCATAGGCAGTAATCGCAGTCCCATCTAGTTAGTTGGGGCAGGATGGAATGACATAACTGTCAAACACAACATTGAGATTGAGAGCTAGACTGTCAGATATATGGATGCCTTCTATTTTCCTTAGAAATAACTATGTTTACATGCACACAAGAAACCAGTCTGTTGGGAGAAATCAGGTTAAGGCGGCAAATTGGAGTTTGCATGCACTGCAGTAACCTAAAACCCATGTTTGGTCAGTAATGAGATTTCTCCCCCATGGTGCGTTGCCATATTTTTGAATGAATGCTGGAATACTTAAAGGGCACTGGTGATACTGTATGTGACACCTCTCCTCGAGGATTTCAGAGTATTTGGAGTCACACTACAGTGGGAGGATATACTATACAGTGTGAGAGGACAGTTTTTTTTTTCTTTCTTCACACAGAAAGCGGCTAATTGCCAAGAAATCAGAAATCTAGCAGTGTGTACCAGGTTTCTGTTAATGCCTTACCCCAGTTAGATAAACCTTGTTTTATTTTTAATGAGCGTGCATTGCCCTGAGTCTGTCTGGCTAACCGAGGCTGTTTTAGCTAATCAGAATGTTTTCACTCACTTCAGATTTTGCAACAAGTAGAGACAGTGGAGAAAAGTATTAAGCAACTGCAAAGTATTCAGTCATGAGGAGAAGGAAACCCCATTCTTAGTTTTAAATGTGGTTATTGCATACTACACTGGAGCTCTTGCAAAATGTGTCACACATATCTATTTTTGTCCTCATGGGACAACTCGATCTTTCAGGTAGCGTATTCATCTTCGAGAGTGATGTATTTTCCAGAAAGAATATGTACATTTTTCGATTTATAAATGTTTGAATTACAGATGGCAAATATGGATATACATCATTTAACGTGATCAGGAACCACTGCCTGGGTTATATCTAGCTGTCAGAATTTAAAAAAAAATAAAAATAAATGTCTATCCTATGCCCTGTAACAGTTTGGGGTGTTTTGGTGAATATTCATCACTCGCTCCCAAAGCTATAAATCCCTGATGTCATTCCAATGTACAGTTGCTTAGAGAACTGCTTAAAAATGATGGCAGTCATAGGATTGGAGTCAGTTCCAATACCCAGAACATCTTTCAA
This sequence comes from Sebastiscus tertius, assembly GCA_916701665.1. Classification (NCBI taxonomy): domain Eukaryota; kingdom Metazoa; phylum Chordata; class Actinopteri; order Perciformes; family Sebastidae; genus Sebastiscus; species Sebastiscus tertius. The sequence continues at coordinate 21,230 of CAKAOH010007239.1, read as the reverse complement.
GCTAACGTTCAAGGAATGCACAAAGTCAGTCTCCCATTCATTATCAATGGAGCAGCTCCAGGCTGTAAATCAGAATGACATCACAGATGAAAATCTTGGATCTTGAAATTTGAGCTTCGGACAGACCGCATTCATGTGAGATTCAGATACTAACTGAGCCTGATACAGACACTTCAGTGTCATGCTGCAGTGGTTTATTCAATGCTCCAATTTTCAGATTTTGACACTGAGACATGCGGCCTCCTACCTACCTCCACTGGTGAAGAATATACTGCATGACTCAAGGCTTGTCCAGTTTCACATTAGGATTACTGTGATGGACATTTTAAACTTAAATCAAATCCAAATCTTAACAATACTACTGGATGTGTCCTGCTGGCCGTTACTCTTGATGTAAAATAGCACATCTTAATGGTTATAAACAGCCTTGTAATCCTGAACAACCAGAATGTCATTCAAAGCAGTTGAGCTTCTCTTTAACTCAGCTATTAAAGATTTGCCCTGCCATTTATGTGCTTAAAATGTGCTCATGTGATCAAAGATCACCATAGCAGTGCAGACAGATGCAAAGCTATCTGGTATTAAGCATTGACAGGACTTCAGTCATAGATCCAAGTCGTCTATTCTCTTTTCAACAGATTTAGGTCTCCAGTACCACTTCATGTTACTCAAGGTAATGAATGCTCTGTCTATAGGGAATGGGAATCACTGAGCATTCTGGGGCACGCTGCCATTTTTGGAGGGTAGTGTAACGGAGCTACTGTAGACTGTCATTATCTTGTCACCGGTCTAATCATCTGTCATCTGTCAATCGTTCATCATCAGGAATGTGTAAAGTATGTGCGAAAGACAAATTCCCATATAAAGAGAAGCTGACAGAGGCAAAGGGGCGATAAATTACAAAATTTAAGTTAGTTTATGATACCGATCCTTACGAATTAGAAGGCCCATGACAGCTTGCCACCCATTATGGTCACTGATGTGTTTTGACACCTGTCAGCAGTTCAAAATATGTTAATCTTTGGAGGCCGATTTACAAACGAGCTAGCAATTGTTATGTTAACTGAATACTAAGAAAACATTGGCTAATACTGAATATTTAATCTACCGGTATTTTGCAAAATGAAACCAATAACCCTACCTTTGTGTCTGACTCTCTGTGTAGTGTTTTGTCTTAGCTTTTGACACCTGCAGTAAACAGCCAGAGGATCGCACTCTTACTGTTTATCCTCCAAAAATATCCGACTTGCTATCGGAGTGACGTCACATTCCCATTCCCTATCGACAAGGTTCTTGTTTGAAGGGCTTTGAGGGTGTAGATGATGGTCCTGGCACGCTCATTGTAAGTAACACTGCATAATGCCACGTGTAAAACCGATGATGTACAATCCACTGGCATCTTCACTATATTGTATGTGATGTCAGTGACCTGATCAAGGACATATGCTAATGCATTACATCTGTTCCAAAAGTCATAAAATGTGACCGTCGTGTGCTGAAGGCGCAAGAACAGAGTTTTAAGAATGGTACAAGACAGCAGTCTGTAGAAAACATTTGACATGTAAAAGTTATTTTATATTGTAGCATCACATTTTTGGCAGCTTTTGGCAGTTTATGGATCGTTCCACTTTGTTCCACCCAACAAATTTGTCAATACGAAGCACTAGCTCAAGGCTTAGATTAGGGATGTCCATTTCAAGCAAAATTACCATTCGATAATCACCGAGAACAACGGATCTATAACCCTCCCCCCACACACACAACCACACCACCACAATACAACAATACACCTGACAGTTAAAACAAGGGAAAATATATATTTTTAAACTTTTTAAACTACTAGATTTTTTTATGATTAAATGACTATTTAAAACATAGACAATCATGACCCATCCCGAGCTTAGATGTGTCAGCTCTTCGCAGCATTCCATAAGCGCCGGATGTTGGCCAAACAGCCGACTACTCAGCCGGTCTATATTAATTCCATTTCCAATTGCCATATTATTTTTTTAATCTAATAAAATAGTGTTGTTGTGATTCGCTATGCGTGTACTATACATTTTACGACCACAAGCCTCTTTTCAAAACAATGTGAGCATGATGATAGGCACGTTGCTCTATCTCTATATCAGTCCCGCCCACACTTGCTCTATGTGTGTGTGTGCGCGGAGAAATAGCAAAATAATTGATGATAGCTATCTACAAACTGTTTGGACTAAAACGCACAAGACGCCTAATTCTTCTTTACAATAATCAGGTAAGCAAACTCATTAAAATATGCAATAATTAAGATCAGTGTATATGCTTGAATAGTGACATTAGAAGGTGTCAGAGGCCATCCAATTTGGACCCCACTTGTTGGTAATATTCTTTTGGAAAGCCCTGTACAATGTGAGGATGGATCACATACCCTGCTCCATACAATTCAATACCTGCATTGTATGTGTAGCAGACCAATGAGACATTTACTGTATATGGTTGTGGATGCTGGTGCTGACAACCTAGTAATTGGTGTATAGACTTTATTGCATTCATAAGCCTACATTTACAACGTAGAATGTAATATTTACCTTGGTCTTGGCAAAATATTTAATAAGGTTAATGTATTCTGGAATTAAAGGTTACATAATAATATGACTACTATATATACTGAACAGCAGCTCCCCTGAATCAAGTGGACAGTTGGAAGAGAAATAACAGTATCTTGTATTGCTCTTCAGCAGAAAAAGCAACAACAGCCCTACTATCTATTTTAATGCTGTCTATTTAGAAACAGTGCTGGTGGCTTAATGTTCTTTTCAGCCTCACCAGTAAGTCTCTGTTGTCCATCTTTCCTTTCACCTCACAATCTCCTGCAACAAAGCAACCATGTCTATCTCTTGGAAAGCCTCAGACATCTCTTGATTCTTATGTAAATAGCATATCATCATCCTACAATGGGCGCTGGATTTACAATGACTAGTGCAGTTCCCATTCCGAGCGCGTGCCCGTTCGAAATGGGTGATTTCTTGGCCCGCCAAAGTGCTGCTTGCAGCTTTGTTGAGAACCGCGGCATGGCTGTTTGCACCCGTCGAGTGTGAAGTTGATTGGATGAACAGTTCTCGAGTTATACGAAGGGCAGTCATAGATGCATACACAGACAGACAGACAGAGATTCCTCCCTTTATAGTTAGATAATACTGCTACAGTGCCACCTATTAGCCAAATTGCACCATTTTTGTTATGGTCACTCAGACATCATATCTACACATGTCCACCAAATGTGGTTGCAATAGCACAAAGCACTGACATGACAGTTTTTGTAATATAAGCCCTACCCACAGCATTTTAGCATGTATGGAACATCAACAATCTGAAAAAGTAACTATTTCCTGCTTGGTCCAGAGATTAATCTGTACCAAATTAGGTGACGATTGCTCAAAATGTGTAGGAGAAGTAGCAAAAAATCTGATTATGATGCAATTGAAAATGGCGTTAAATTAATCTAGAAGCAATTGAGCGTGGCTTACATGGATAGATTTGCCTGGACCCGCAAAATGTTGTCTCTGAGACTTGTGGTTAAAAAGTTACAGGCCAAAATATAAAATTCATTGCTATAGCGCCACCATCTGGCCAAATTGCACGACATTTGACACTGCACCCCCTTGGGTTCTAAGCAACACACCTGCCAAGTGTGAAGTTGATTGAAACAACGGTTCTAGAGATATGCGAAGGACACACAGATAGACAGACAGACAGAGATTCCTCGCTTTATAGTTAGACTAGTGCAGTGCCCATTCGTGGTGTGGGCGTTCAGAACAGGCCGATTGCTTAGCTCCCGATAGCCTCCCGGTATTGCTGCTTGCAGCGTTGGCGGGAGTTTGAGTCTTTTCGGAGCACTTGGGCATTCGGATTGCGTGGCTGTTCAGAGCAGGCCAATTGTTCAGCCCCAAGGAAGTGCTGCTTGCAGCGATGTCGAGAACCGCTTATCACTCGTTGACTCCATGGAAGAGAAGAAGTGTTTGGTAATAACGTTAGTATATCCAGCATCCAGCAGCAAAAGTGAACTGCAGTGGGTCAATGAGCCACGGTCTGCCCGCTGCGGACAACATGCTGGACAGTCTGCAGATCCCTGAAGCACCGCCCAGGCTGCTGAACAGAGCGCTGTGTGCTTGTTTATTCAGACTTTATTACTATTGAACGTGTCACAGGTCCAAATTGCACCAAATTTGACAAAGCACTCCTTTGCGTTCCCAACAATATACCCGCCAAGTGTGAAGTAGATCGGATGAGCGGTTCTTGAGATATGAGAAGGACATAAAGACACAGATTCCTTGCTTTATAGTTGGATGAAAATATAGATACTTTAATATATTGACCACTGTGATGGTTTGAGGCATACTGTCAGTGTATTTCATCCATTTACTCATATGACAGCATGGGGGCTGCCTAGACCTTCCTCACCAAACCAGAATCTGGCCTACATAACAAAACCCCATCACATTATTATGAATTTATGCAAGTTGCACTGTCAAAACTAATTTGCTGGACCAGTTTGCTTCTTTGGCTTACACTCAAAAGGAATAGTATTATTACACAGGAGAGATGAAATCATCCTGACTATGTGGCACATGTGGGTCAGACTGAATTAAACAATAATGCGTCACATTTGTTAGCGCATTAGTTTATTTTGATTGCAGTGTGACATCTGTTACCACACAGCAAAAGATCTATTTTGAATTTTATGAAAGTTGAGGCTGAGGATTCAAACATCCTCATTTCTGTCAGGCGGTTCATATTAGGCTTTGAAATTGAAATTATTTTTGGATTTATGTGCAAATGTGTGAAATATTTTAATATTTTATTAGTATTCAACTCAAGCAGTTGATGTTGGCAGCCATTATGAAAACAAACTGGCAAGTTATAAAAAAAAAAAAAAAACGTACCTGTACCTACAGTGTATACACGTAATAGAAGATATATAATCTATCTCCCAGGCTTATTTATCAAGCAAGAAAAGATTCACCTGTCATCTTCTTCATCTATGGAGACTAAAAACACTTGTTCCACTAAAACCAACCAGCCTTAACAACAAGTACAATTTATCACCACAGAGAACTGGAGACACTTATCTGTGTGGGAACAGGTACCAGGAGCCACAGTTGGCCACCAGCCAAAGAGGTTCCTTTTTCTAACCTTTTGAGCATGTTCATCATTTGCAAATCAGCTTGGATCCTGCAGAGGCATCAGGTGCAACGTTGGAAACCGCACACAAATCATACTTAAGATTGTGCAACATTATGAGAGGGTGTACTGTAGGCGGACAATAAAGTTCCCGGTGCTGGATGCTGTCAGAGTAATTAGTGCGCTTATGTGTGTGCGTTTAACGGTTATTTTGGATTGGACAAGTATCTGCCATCTAGGCTTGATTACTGTAATAGTCTGTTCTCCAGCTTGTGTGATATATATGCATAAGACATTTCCAGCTTCAATTAAATATTACAGCTAGAAAACTTACAAAGACGCAGATTGTCAAGTTTTCCTCCAAGCTTATAGCAATACCTGAATGGTGGGGTTAGGGTTATCATATGGATCATATCTGGCATATCATTTGTGAATACACTGAACTCTACTCTGCACTCACTTGATGCAGGTCATTTATTTATTTTGCAGGTCAGCTATTTATGGCCATGCTAGTTATGTGGCTCTATGGATGGCAATGGTAGGTTGTTAATTAATCACTTTGATGATTCCCTGACTTTGAGTGCCATCATCAGGTCAAAATTTCAATTCTTAAAATGCTGTAGTTTATAACTAAATACCAGTGGGCAACCTCCAGGTCTGAAAAGTTAAAGCCAATGCTGAAGTGCCTTAAACTTGCATTCTATCTAATAGCCAGCAGGGGGCGACTCCTCTGGATGCAAAAAAGAAATCTGATTGTATAGAAGTCTATGAGAAAATTAACCTACTTCTCACTTGATTTGTTACCTCAGTAAACATTGTAAACATGAGTTTATGGTCTCAATCGCTAGTTTCAAGTCTTCTTCAATACAGCATGATGTTCATTTAGTAAATTATGGTCCCATTTGATTGATGTGATTGACAGGTTGCTACCACGGCGTTGTCCGGTCTGGGAGTTGTCCGCATTTTTCTCTTACAACTTTACAACACACAGTGTGTTTACAGTTCACGAAAGTTAATTGTAACATTTTGTTCTCTTAAATATGTCTGATTCAGTGCTCCACCCTCTCGTGTCACTTTTGGCTACAAAAAACCAAGATGGCGACAGCCAGCACATTCTCCTTTTCATCATAACACTTAACAAAAGTAACAATTAACAAAGGCAGTATGGTACATTTGTTACATCATTGAAAATGTTTTTTTTTTCTCTTTTATGTGTGAAGTGTTTTAAGACCTCTCTTAATGGTAATGCCCCCTAAAAGTATTAAAATTTATATGAGGCTCAGAGATGTAGTATTTTTTTAGATGATTTTTTTTAGCTTTTTATGCCTTTTATTGAGAGAGAGAGAGAGAGAGAGAGAGAGAGAGAGAGAGAGAGAGGGGGATATGGACGGAAGCTAGAGACAAACTATTTTTGGCAATGGTAAAGCAGGGGAACATGAGGAAAAAGGAGATTTGACCTGATATGACCTGTGTGCTCAGATGGGACAAATATCCCCGATGTTCTAGAGAATTGAGCTGGCCGAGAGGTGGTAAAGCTGGTAAACCTCTGGATGGAGAGGACATCATCCAGATGTTGCCCCTGGCATTAACACGTTATGGCGTATGAATTCATATGATAAACTAAAACCGTATGGCATTGCAATTAACGGCTGCATTGATGGATTTAGTCGTCACATCACGCGGATGGATTCATATACCTCTAACAGTGATCCCAAGGTAATCACTGACTACTTCATAAGCACAGTGACGCATATTGGAGGTTGCAGTCAGCGGTTGCGGGCCGACCCAGGTACGGAAAATGGGAACATCAGGGAAATACAGCCGTTCCTGCGAAGAAATAATTCGGACCGTTACGCAGGAGATGTCAGCTGCATAGCCGTTCATGCCTCACATGTATGTAACCTTAGAGTAACGTTAATTGTAATAGGCCTAGATCTACAAGAGAGGAACAAGTATCGGCTAACAAATTAGCTAACGCATTTGAAAGTTGCGTTAAAGGAGCAGTGGGTAGAAACGGAGCAAATATGATTAAAACAAGTTATTTTTATAAAACGGTCACTATATCGTGAGAATGGTGCACGAAACAGGTAATCTGAAAAAAAATCATGTTCCTCTGTGTCCTCCGGTGCTCCTAACAGCATCTGCAAGATTTCACAGATCGGAGAAAAACAAGCAGTAAGAGCTGATCTGGAGTCTGCTGTCCAGCTTTCATCTACGAGAGCCGGCTGTCAATCACTCGCAAACTCCGACCAAACGGTCAAACTAGGCAGCGCTGATCAAATATGAATCAATATTCTGTTACGTTAATGCCTATTACTCTCCTCAAATGTTTTCAGAATCATCTTGTAGCACGGTTTAGCTGTGAAATGAGAAAGTTTGTTTACCCGGCAGCCATATTGAGATCTGCTGAGGAAATACCAAGCACCGCCCACCAGCTGGAGCACAGCCAACAGGAACACTCTCTCTCTCTCTCTCTCTGAAATGACCTGTGATTGGTCAAAGTCTCCCGTCACGGGCTAGATTTTCTAAAGCCTGAAAACAGAGCCATGAGGACACTTGGATTACAATATGCTGAAAGGTTATTATGGGATTTTTGTCCAATGATGCCAAAAACTTGTTGCCCACTGAAGCTTTAAATAACCATAAACGAAACCATAAACCTGTGTTTGCGCAACAAGCTAAACCGCATTTATCAAACGTTTAATGATGAGATGATTAAAGTTAATGTTATCTGTTAATTGATGTGTGTGGCAAAACGCTGAGACCAACAGCTGCTACCTGTTCAGGAGCAGGCTCAGGTTGCTATGTCCTCTCGCCCGTTTTGTTGGTTGCTTGTAATATGTTTTCCTAAAAAAGGTTTTTATTTTCCTCGAAATTTTAGGATTTTATTTTTTTCTCATAATATTACAATATTTTTCTCGTAAATGTAAGTAATGTATGTTTAAATTCACAAGATTGTCGGCATTGCAATCAAAGCAGATTACAATCTGAAACACTTGATACTGCAAATGTGGAATGTCGACTAGGAATCATGAGAGCATCAAGCTGCCCAGAGATGTGTGATGTTCCTTATTATGAAGGAACGTAAATGTAGTTCAGAATAAGAAGAAAAAAATCACAGCGTGACCATCAGGGGCCTATGTACAATCACAACCTCCTTACCCACCACTTATTTCACTGTCAAATTGCTGCGTTTGCGTTTAAGAAAAGTACTTTTTTTAACACACTCCCATCACAGAAGATCAACAATGAGGAGGAAAGGAACTCCTACATGATCCGTACCTCGAGACCGTCCTTACCTTCAACCCTGACACAGATGCCAAAAATCTGTCATTTCCCTGCAGAGTTTAGACTGGGGCGGGAAGTCACTCTCGCCACCCTGTGATTAGACCACATTATCGCGCGCCACTGCAGCAAGATAATGGCTGGGTGTGATCGTAACGCTTATTTGTGTGAGTGTGTGCGCCTCTGAACATATTTCAGTCCCCTGCTGTCAGATACGGGCAGAACGGGCAACATATCAGTGTGGCTCTGTTACAAGACGGTTTAAACAGGACAGACAGATTATATGTCTGTGAGCTTCTGACATCTGATTTTAATCAGTTTGAACACATCTTAGAAATGATCAAGACTCATAAAATCAGTTTTCTGCAACATTTAGGAATATTATGCGCCTATTTGGCAATTGCACAACTGTTATGCTTAACTGCCCCGCTATAATAGACAATACATTGTTGATTCTAAACATTCAGAAAGAAAATACATATTTCTTTATATGATAGCTATTTATTTATTTATTTATTTATATAATATATTCAATGTCTTTATACCAAAACATTCACTAGAGGCCAGATAACAGCTGCTATGTTGTGGGGGATAAAGACATTTATATGGATAATAAACCAGTTTGCTGGCCTCTACTTTTAGATAATCAAATTTATTTTGTGAATCATATATTGGAATTCAAGGGAGATTTTCTTACTTGCGACTGTTCATTTCAAAATATGGGGCTATATATAAAGGCATTACTATATGCTATTGTCTGCAATCCCTTTATCCTGTATTCAATCTATTCAGGTGTAAATAAATGGGAGATCCTGACAATATAAAAAACTTATAATTTCGTATGACATTAAAACTTAATACTATCTATTTTTTTTCTTTTATTTACTGCTATAGGATGAAGTATTTCATTAACTGATGGAGAGGTGATTTGTTGTTGTATTACAATTATAGTAATTGTATGTTAAATACGTATGTACTTACAGTGTGTATTTGTATATGTGTATGTCTGTTGTAAATTGTATAGTTATCAAATCCTTTTAACCTATGATACACTTACTCTTTGGAGATGAGTCAGGAAACTGAAGACAGATGGTTTAGCTCCATCTCTAATCCTGACAGTCTGACCTGTCCTGACAAAGTCTTCCGACTTGAAGTGCTCACTGCAGAGCACGGAGGACCTTCCCTTTTTACAGCTACTTCCCACTGCTTCCTCAATTCTTTCTCTTTGGGAAACCTTCAAAGTGTGAGACAAGTTAGCTAACGATAGCCAGCTGAGCTAACGTCAGAAAGATTCATAAGTCTCTCGGCCTGAGTCAATCTCTCAGCCAAAATGATGCTTGGAGAAAAAAGCCAATACGTTCGCTACTAGCTATTAATAGCTAGTGATAACAATAGCTAGTATAGATAGATAGATAGATAGTAACTTTATTGATCCCGAGGGAAATTCAAGTTTCCAGCAAAACAGTTCCATAGTGCAAAATATGTTAGTAAAAAGGCAGTAAAAACATTAGTAGTACAAAGCACAAAAAAATATATCAGATATAAAAATACAAGGAGATAAAGAAAACTGTTAAAAGTGAATATAGTGCAGGGTAACAGCTGTGATACACGACTATTAATAAAGTGAATATAGAGCAGAAGAGACTGTTAAAAATGAGTATAGTGCAGGGTAACTCCAGTAGCTTAGTCTATGAAAGTGCACTGTGTGCATTATTATCTGTCCTGCAGACCGTCCTCCTTTGTCCCCCCCCTAGAGAGGTGTTGTACAGTTTGATGGCTCGGGGGACAAAGGATTTCCTGAGTCTGTCTCTGTTATCGCTATAACCATAGACAACGATAGCTTGTAGCTAACGATAGCTAGTAGCTAACGATAGCTCTCTGGTCTGACTCTGGTGGCCAACTAACTAACGTTAGTTAGCTCTCAACAGAATGCAATAATGGCCAAATACAACAGAAAACAATTGTTCAGTCTTACTTATGAAAGGGGATTCCCTGAGATCTGCTCTGGATCGTGCAACAGTTTGTACATCCACAAACTGCACAAGTGTCAGGCATTTTTCCATTCACGGCTTCAGAGAGTTGCCTGGTCCAATATGGTGTCCACGTTGACGTATGCTCCAGGAGTCAATGTGACGTCTGTGTATATAAAGTATGTCTATGTGATGACCTGCCCCACCCCCAATTAGTTTCACCTGGTCCTAATTACCCCTCCTCCCTTGTGTATTTAGTCCTCGTGCTACCATTTGTCTGTTTGCCAGTTTGTCTGCTTTCCCAGTCAGCGTTCCAGCCCTTTGTTCCTTGCGTGTTCCTCATGTGTTCCTCATGTGCTTTAGACTTTGCTTCTGTGTACTACGATTTTGCCCAGCGTTTTTTGGATACCTTTGCCTGTTTTGGACTGATTGCCTGTGTATCGAACCTTTTTGCAAGTAAAGACGTTTTATTATATCTACCTTGTGTTTGATTCCTGCTTCTGAGTTCTTGTCTGTTGGCCAAGTGTGATACATGCTAACCAGCTAGCCCCGGCCCGTTCTGTCTTATAATACTACCTGTAGGCTACCTGGAGAGGCGATAGTGAGTCACTGTAGAGTCCACTCGGCCCTCAGTCCAACATGAGAGGACCCAGAAGTAGAGCTGTCCGACGGCTCAGAATCAGAAATACTTTATTGATCCCCAGGGGGGAAATTGAGTTACGTTTTGCTCCCAATCTAGAATTGCACAGTTGACGATATAATAATTTATGGGGTTATAGCTGCTGATAGGGGCAAAAATGCATGTGTGTGCATGAGAATGGAACTAGCTCCATTCAAGCCAAGATTCAAACTAGTGGCGGGGTAGAAAAACATGTAAAAAATAAAGAGAACATGGGGCTGCTCTTGTTCTGAATGCTGTGAATGTGTTGTCAAATTGACGTTTTCAAATATTATCAAGTTGGTGAAGATGTTTCTTTGTTTGCTCGTGCTGTGTCTTTTTGTGTGTTATGTGTTTTCTTAATTTGCAGTGAATTGAGCTCTCAGGGCCACCGTACAAATGCTACGCAGTATTGGACTCATTATGAGTGACAGAGACACAGGAAGTTAAAGGGTACGAAAAACATATGCCACCTTGTTTCCTACACACACACACGCACACACACACACACACGCACACACGCACAGAATTGTAATTCATAAGCTCAAAGTCACAGTCTATTCTTTGTTGTTTTAGGTGGCTCATTAATGCATGATGTTGTTTGACTACACGCACACACACACACACACACACACGCACGCGCGCACACACACACACACACACACACACACACACACAGACAGGCGTTCTACCCACTATCTCATCTCACACCCCCCAATACCACCCTCACCCTCAAGCCTTCTGTTCATCCTTTCTGATATGCACTGCTGGTACGGCCTCTGACCTCTACACACACACACACACACACACACACACACACACACACACACACACACACATACACACTGAGTGTGTGAGCCCCCACCCCATCACTCTGCCCTTTCCTCTCAGACGTCCCCTTGGATTTCCATTTCATATGTGAGCCACTTCCTGTCCTCTGCTCTCTCCCGGTGTGTGCTGGATGCACTAACCGTCTCCTTTTGTATGATTATGCTGTTTAAAGTCAGCAGACAGGAAGAGCGAGTGCCCGTCAAGTCTGCTGATGATCTGCTTGATGTTATACTGCTGGACTCTTTTTTTTACTGATAAGGTCCACGACACACAAACCATTCACCACACCACTAACTAACACAGCCACTGTTTGTCTTCCGTGGAAAAAATGATTACAATAATGTCCACTTTTATATAATCAATAGTGTTCATCAATCAACCAGTTTGAAATCAATTATATATAACATAATGTGGTATCAATGACGGGTACTTGAGATCATACTTGAGTACTGTGGGGGTATGTCAGACATAAAAAGCTGGGATCCAGTGGTGTAGATGATCAAGCTGAACTATTTGTAAGACAATCTGGTGGTGTTTCACATCAGACTTTGCTATAAGATTTCACCGTGTTCCTCAATTTGTTGAGCATAATGTTATCATAACTGATGGAAATGATTGCAAAAAAAATCACAAAAACAAGATTCAAGTCGGGAACAAAACAAAATATTCCTTTTTTCCCCTCTGCTCCATGTGCTGAATGAGGCTGAATGATTAAGCAGATCAAATATTTGGTGACCACGCTGTGAATTTCGGTCCAAGTTATGAGAAAATGTCTCATTTCCATCTTGCAGTGAGCCAGAAGGCCGTGCTCAGACTGTTAACGTCTGCCAATTCTTGGAAACTTGGAAACGTATGTGCAATTCGAAAAGGGGCAGGCATATATATTCCTTCCTCCATTTTTCGTGCACTAAATACACTGGATACATCTGTTTAAGGGTTTATTCAGGATCAGATGATTTTATGAATCTTTATAATCGCTTTATAAGGACATCCCTGCTTGAATCAGTCTGACGTGTGTTGGTCGCTGAATGAGCTCAGGTGGTAATCATATTGGCCCGCTTCCTGTACACTGGTATACTGATTTTACACATCAGCGTGTGTACGTAGTCACCGTGACGTCACTTATTGGTTCATGGACTGCTATTTTGAAGCCTGGAAATCGGCTTTTTGGCTGTCACCATCTTGTTTTTTTTTTGCAACCAGAAGTGACACGAGAGGATGGCGCTATGTACAACCGATTGCTGAATAAGACATTTTTCTAGGCGACCAAAATGTTATCATTAACTTCCATGAAGTAAAAACACACTGTGAAAGGGTTAAAGACGAAAACACGGACAACTGCCAGACCAGATGACGCCGTGGTAGAGACCTGTCAATCACAAGGCAGCTCCGCCCTAAAGCATCCCCTGCTTTATGGTCTGTTTGATGCTAAATGGGGCCATAATTTCCTAAATGAACATCATGCTGTATTGAAGAAGACTTGAAACTAGTGATTGAGACCATAAACTCATGTTTACAATGTTTACTGAGGTAATAAATCAAGTGAGAAGTAGCCTCATTTTCTCATAGACTTCTATACAATCAGACTTCTTTTAGCAACCAGAGGAGTTGCCCTCTGCTGGCTGTTAGAAAGAATGCAGGTTTGAGGCAGTTCACCATTGGCTTCACTTCTCAGGCCCGGAGGTTGACGCCTGACAGTACTACAGGATATGTGAAAGAAAGTAGTATAAAGCCTTCAGTGTCTCCAGAGGAAGCTGTGTGAAGTCTGATAATTGTCCTTATGTGATGTCACTTAAAGCTTCACTAGGCAGTATATTTTCTGGCATCATTGGGCAAAAATTCCATAATAACCTTTCAGCATATTGTAATTCAAGTGTTCTGAGAGATAACTAGACTTCTGCACCTCCTCAGGCTAGATTTTCTCAGGCTTTAGAAAATCTAGCCTGTGACGGGAGACTTTGACCAATCACCGGCCGTATTTATGTGCATTTATGTTTATAAATTGTGCACAGGTAACAGTGTGGCTAAATTAATGGAGAGTGAGAGCACTCGTTTGTTTCAGAGGATCTATGTTAATAGGTACGGTTTCCATCGGCTGGCCTTTGATGACGTCGCCGCTACGGATTGGCTGGGGACGGCTGGTTGGCATATTTAGATTCAGGGTAAACACAGCTGATACGAGGTCGATGGCTGTCGGGTGTTTTTGCTTTGATCCTCCTCGTAAAACCAATCTTTTCATCAGCATTTATCGCGTTGTACTTGTAAAATGTGTGTAGGAAGTATTACAGTGGTGACCACGTGTAGTGTTGTGTATTGTGCTGTAGCTCTCGTGTTAGCCATAGCCTTTTTCCTGTGTGTGTTTTGTGTAAACATTTCTAGCTTTAGTTTAAGTAGTATCTTCGTAAATATTTCTGACTTTAATCTTTTGTTGTTTCTGAAAACATTTGAGGAGAGAAATAGGCATTAACGTAACAGAATATTGATTCATATTTGATCAGTGCTGCCTAGTTTGACTGTTTGGTCAGAGTTTGTGAGTGATTGACAGCCGGCTCTCATAGACAGCAGCAGGACAGCAGACCTCAGATCAGATCTGACTGCTTGTTTTTCCTCCAGTCTGTGAAATCTTGCAGATGCCGTTAGGAGGCACATGATTTTTTTCAGGTTACCTGTTTCATATACTACTGTCAGGATATAGCAACTGTTTTATAAAAATAACTTTTTTTAATCGTATTTGCTCCAATCTCGCCTACTGCAGCTTTAAGTCAGCATCGTTGGGGCTGAAGTTTACCAGACTTCTGTAGCCCTCTCAGCAGGCCAGCCTGCGAGGGGAAACTCATTCTGGCTGCTTGTATCCGTAATCTCAATCTTACGCAAAGATCACTATCCAAAGGTCATGACCATAGGTGAGAGTTGAGAAGGCGAGAGCTTCTGGTACGTGTCCACCGGGACATATCGTGTGGGGACGCGCCCCTTCTCAGAATTGGACGCTTGGTGGGCTGCTGCTCCCAGCTTTCAAACCGGAAACAGTATGGAGGCTCGTTTGGAAACTTTCTTCTTTTATTTCACGAAAATAGTTCACCGAAATGTGTTTCTGAAAACATTTGAGACGAGAAATAATTCATGCAGTTGATGAATCTGTCTTTATTTTGGATCAACAACGTTTATTTTAAAAGATTCTCGGGAGTTTCAAGAGGCGGCAAGTCGCAACGGACACCCGTGATTTACATAAAGTAGCCAGGACCTCAACTTTATGGAAATGAGGAGCGGGTGTCTGAAGCTCAGTCTCTCGAATCGCGCCGCCACGCTACCAGAATGCATTGCACGGCTGCTTACATAGACAATGAATGGGGAGCGTGGAAAGGACGGAGGCTGTGGAGCAGACCAATCACCTTCAGGCTCAGGTCTCTCTTCATCATGAATGTCCAGTACAACACCGACATTACTGCTGACGCTGCACTGATCCCTGATGATTTCACACTCACCCATCAACCTCAAGACCTCAAGATACCATCTATCCGCTCAAATGTCCAGATATTAGTTTAGAAAAGAATTATGCCCACAGAGTGCAGGAAGAGGAAACTGAAAACAACAGGCGGTAAATCTAGATTTAGACTCACTGTTGCCAAAACAAAATCATTACAGTAGATATGTCTGTCTACAAGATAAACACTAACTAGGCAGCTACATTTAGCTCCGAGGGTCAGTGTTTGCAGAACTGATCCAAACCACACAAACACATCACCGTGGCTAAAAATAACAACCCCCGAAACAATAAGAAGAACGCACACACACAAGGCAAGGATCTAAACAAGGATGGACATGTTTAAGGAAGTGTGTATTCATTATTGTGTGTGTGTGTGTTGCATTGTTTTTTTTTTGGAGACAGGAAAAAACATAATGAATCATAAAGAATTCTTTTTTTTTTAGCCTGTGTGTGAGTAAATTCATGCATGTTTGCTTGTTTTTGTGCTTTCCTTTTCCCATGATTCACCTCCTGCATGGCCACAGCTCCTCACCATGCTGTCTACAAAAACAGCACTAATAACTGCTATTTGCCCATAGTGTAAGTGGTACACATTTGACTTGTGGTGGAGACACAGTCACATTCCTTTGGCTGACAATAACAAAGCTCACGTGCTGTCATCACCCAGAGGGTTGCCTTTAGGAGTCAGTGGAGATGGGGAACTTAAATAGCCTGCACTTGAAAATAAATCTGGATCCTTTAAAGGTCCCATATCGTGCTCATTTTAAGGTTCTTACTTGTATTTTGTGTTTCTACTAGAACATGTTTACATACTTTAATATTTAAAAAAAACTTTATTTTCATCACCCTGTTTGCCTAAATATGCCTATACGGAATTGCATTGCTAGGCAACAGCTTGGGTCCAAGTTTACTTCCTGTCAGCTGATGTTTATCGCATACACTGCAACCAGAAATAAACTGGGAAACATTTAGAATGTTTATGTTTAAAACTGTGTAATGGTCTATATATATTGTATATTTGTGACATCACAAATGGACAGAAATCCTAACGGCTTGTTTCAAACGTGCAATTTCTAAATACAGGCTGTGTGTATTTCTCTGTATATTGAGCATTTTGATAGTTTAACAGTATTTATATAGCCCTTAAATCTGCTTTATAATATAAAAGACCTGAAAAATTCACTTTTCACAATATGGGACCTTTAAGGAGCCTAAAACAACAACATTAAACCTGCAGTAGGCAGTATATTTTTGGCATCATTGGGCAAAAATTCCATAATAACCTTTCAGCATGTTGTAATTCAAGTGTTCTGAGAGATAACTAGACTTCTGCTCCTCCTCATGGCTCTGTTTTCATGCTTTAGAAAATAGCCCGTGATGGGAGACTTTGACAAATCACAGGTCATTTCAGAGAGAGAGCGTTCCTATTGGCTGCTCATTCAACGGTCAGTCGCGAAGTCCAATCAAACGGTTGAACTAGGCAGCGCTGATCAAATATGAATCAATATTCTGTTACTGTAATGCATATTTCTCGCTTCAGATGTAGTGCATGGTTTAGCTGTAAAATGAGAAATCTTATCTATATGCTACATATCTACAGACTATCTGACTAGGCACGCAAAGTTCATTATTATCATACTGTCTGAGATGTGTCGGTGTTTTAGTTCAGCTGCTTTGCACGGAGGTGAGAGCGTTTGAACAGAGTTCATCAGAGTGATTGACAGCAGCTCAGAGACAGCAGACTCCTGAGGCCTGTACTACGAAGCAGGATTTGGCATTATCGAGGTAACTTCAGGGTTAACCCCTTCAGGATTTTCTGTCCCACGAAGGTGGATCACTTCTTACTAGGGTAGATCACCATGGTAACTTATGCTGAAAAGCTAACCTGCTCGGGAGCAGGTTATGTTACAGACAGTCCCACCCCAGTGACGCTTTGGCCACAGCCCCGGGAAGTACCGTCGCCCCAAGCCTTTCCAAGCCGACCTAGAGCCACTCGCGGCGCACCGCCTCGTATGCGGGACTCCCCAGCCTGCCGTGTGTTGCTCACACCCTCCAGCTGGCTGTTAACGAGGGTCTTTTGGCACAGAGAAGTACTCGTATCGGTACTCGGTATCGGCGTGTACCTAAATGTAAGTATCGGTGCTTCCCTAATTTCTAACATGCCATTGTTTGTAGTAGGAACTAAAAAAGCACTTCAATTATTGTAAGCTCCAAGGAAGTGGTATGGCAAATAGTGTTGTTTCAACAATTGTTAGTGATTTGGAAGAACTCGCCACTGGACTGCACTCCCAAGTTAAGTCTAAAGTTTGTGGAGCCAGTGGAAGTAAAGTTAGGAGTTTGATTTGATACCAGGCAAAATTATCAAACTGGTACTTTTGATCAAGTCCCAGTTTTGCTTACATTCCAATTTTGGAAACAATCAAATTTATGTACCGCAATTCTGATATTTGAAAACTGCTTGGGGAACCTTGTGGTTCAAAAACCAACAGATATGAAGACTTTTGCAAGACCCATCCATTGTTCTCTCAACAACAGACCTCTTTACAAATTCAGATGTGCTACGATGACTGAAACCGCGAAACCACTTCAAAACGTGGTGTCACACAAAATAGGTGCTCTCTATTTTGTTCTCAGAAATCTGCCACCAAAAGTTGAACTCTGCTTTGATGAACATTCATTTGGTTGCACTGTTTCACACTGAAGATGTGAAAAAAGTATGGCTTTGATCCTGTTCTACAGCCTCTGATTGATGACATCAAAACACTGGAGAGTCACGGCATTGATTTCTCCACTGAAAAAGTCCATGGCACTATACAGTATGTCGGATAACTGGGGACAACTTAGGAATGCACGCAAGTCTGGGCTTTACAGAGTCTTTTAGGGGAGATCATTTCCGTCGTTTGTGTTTGATTGAAAAAGCGGATGGCCAGAATGTTAACAGTGAGGATGACCCCAAGATAATCTTGCGTGGAAAAGAGCTTTTTGAAATGCACTGCAATGAGTTGCAGTCAGACTCACAGAAGTTATCTATGTTTGGTTTAAAGAAGAATTCAACAGCCTACAGTTCTTTCATGTTTTCCATGATTTTTCTTTGGACATAACGTACGACATTCTTGAAGGCGTGGCTCAGTATGAGATAAAGTTACTGTCGGAGTATCTCTCAGACAATGTTTTGTCAAAACCTGATCTGTTTTCCAGAATTTATGATTTTAACTACGGTACTTGGAGCGCAAAAATCGTCCTACAAGGATTAACTTGAAAGGTAGGGGCAATAATATAGGACTCAATTCCATTCAGACTCTTTGTCCTCTGAGAAACATTCCTTTGCTTTTTGGTGACATTGTGTCAGAAGGAAACCAAAATTGGACTTTGCTGCTGCTTTTACTGCAGATAATCAACATCAGATTTTCTCCATCTGTTACACTAGGCATGACTTTACTGTAATAATGGCTTGTATGAGAAAAATAGGATCCCTAATATATATGTGGAGCATGATATTTGAGGCAAAACACAAGGCTTTCAAAAACATTCTTAAAAACTCAAAACTTAGTAGCGCCAAGGTGAACTAGTTGTTTGTGGGAAACTGAACTGTGGTCAGACAACTCAACAAACAAGCTGTAGCGCTGACCACATTGCTCACATTTCTGTTCCCGCCTCATCATGTGTCTGCTAAATTCTTTACTGTGGTGCAATGAGTTTGGGATGACTTGTGTCAATGCATTTAGGTTAGCGCACAAACACCACCACAAGCTTCGCCAGCCACAGCCTCTCATCCTGCTCCATCCTGTCTGCTCTTGTTCTGTTAGTCACATGTTCCTGCTAAACTGGTTAACCTGTGTATGGCATCCCACCAGTACACGCACGCACGCTCACAGGGCCTCTAGCATGTCATGCATCACTTTTATCCTTAATCTGTATCCTCCACAACAACAAGAATAACAGCAGGTTCTGTCCTGCCCCGGGAGCACGGCACCTATACATAGACTTCACTGTAGATATCACTAGATAGATTGTATTCAAGGTAAAAAAAAGAAATAAAAAGAATGTGAAAGAAAGTGTGTGAGCAAGTAGGTGTGAGTCTGGGTGATTATACAGATAAAGATGTTTACTCCAGGATTGGAGCTTAAAGGTCCCATATTCGTGCTCATTTTCAGGTTCATTCTTGTATTTTGTGTTTCTACTAGAACATGTTTACATGCTGTAATGTTAAAAAAAAACACTTTATTTTCTTCATACTGTCGGCCTGAATATACCTGTATTCACCCTCTGTCTGAAATGCTCCGTTTTAGCGCATTTCAACGAAATGC
>CAKAOH010007237.1:0-19247 GCA_916701665.1 Sebastiscus tertius | reverse complement strand
CACACAACCACAACCACACACACACACACAACCACACACACACACACACACACACACACACACACACACACACACACACACACAACCACAACCACACACACACACTCACACACACACACACACATATTCCTGCTAAAAGTTTGAGGCTGCTTCTGAATTCAGATGAAATGAAAATGAAGGCAGGAGGATGAATGTGTAATGATGAAATGGATTTGGTTTGTGTTTGGCAGTCTAGCTTTTAGAGTCGACGTTTAATCTGCTGGGTTTCATCATCGGAATGACGAAGCTTAGAAACTCAACAGATATTGGTAGCCTGTGAGAAATCCCTCACCAAGAAATGGCTGAAAAAAAAACGTACTGGTGCTGATAGAATGACTTTAAACTGGAGAACCCAGAAGGTCATGTTTATTAAACTGTACGTCTCAAACTGTAGACCTGATTTAGTGTAAACATGTTGGTTTTAATTTATTTACTTATTTATTTATTCATTAATTTATTCTTGTTTGTTATTATTATTAATTTCTATTATTATTATTTTCATACTTTTTTGGATCATTACAGAAAATAATCTCTGTGGTAAACACACGTTTATGATACTTACAGGTTTTGTTCATCAAGATAACCTCCACTAACGAACTCCACTTTATGATCTTTAAAGTGTGAAAGCAATCAGCAGAAGAAAAGCTATAAACCAGCTCCACCACCACGATCACATGAGTGTGAGTATGAACAGCACGAGGCTGTAGAAGAGGACGAGATGACGTTTAGTCGTCTCATTTAGGCACTTGTTAGCAGCCGCCTATTTTAAGACACATAAAAGCTTCAGAATTCACCAGTGAGATGTTTACTGAGTTAACCACAGACCTGATTTTAAGGCATCTAACTAAAAACCCGTTGACTTCCAGACGAGGGAACAGGAAGTGATGTCATGCTGACTCATTTCTGGGTTTTAGGACTCGTTCCTGCTGGACACATTGTTGGTTTTAGTCTTTTTAGGAAGGTGAGAATGATACATCATTTGTCCATATAAATTAATGTGGTGTTTATCTCCTGACTGGAAACTTGTGTTTGTTGTGGTTAACTAAAGTTGTCCAGATAAATGTGATGACTAAAGTAATGATGTAAAACTCCTCATTACTCCGACAGCTCAGAAACACACACCACTCTCACCTGCCTCTCCTCCAAGGTCAGCCTCCGCTCAACGGCACGCCGGCAGCTAACCAGCATCCTGCCCGCCTCCCACCGTCACGCCGGACCGTCTGGAAGGTCAGCGGGCCGGAGCGGCCTGGGGTCGCTCCTCACGCCTCCTCCTCACCTGCCGAGGTCAAACAGCAGATGATGTATGTCTCTGATCTCTGCTGGTTATGAATTAGCATCATTAGCGCCGTGGTGGTGATGATGATGATGATGATGATGATGATGATGACAAAGGCTGATGATTATGATGCCCGTTACCTTGGAGATGAAGTTAGAGGGGAAATGCTGGGAGGTGCAACTCCTCCTGCTTTTGATCATTGGGTGATGGAGAGGAGAGGAGAGATGAGGAGAGGAGAGGAGGGTGAAGGACAGAGGAGAGGATACGAGAGGAGAGGAGAGGAGAGGAGAGGAGAGGAGAGGAGAGGAGGATGAAAGGGGAGGAGAGAGGAGAAACAGGAGGCGGATGAGAAAAGAGGAAAGGAAAACAAGGAGAGAAGAGGAGGAGTAAAGAGGTGACAGGAGCAGAGGATTGAGAAAACTTTAGAGGTGGAGGGGAAAGAGGAGACAAAAGGGGAGGAAAGAAGACAGGAGGAGGAGGAAGAGGAGGGAGGAGGAGGAGGAGGGAGGAGTCGTGCTGAGTGTAAACTTCCTGCTGGTGTCATCATTACCATTGAGATGCCGTTGGGAGATGAGAGATTAGAGCTGCTGTTTCACCTCCTCCCCACTGATCTCCTCTATACCCTCCTCCTTCTCCTCCTCCACCTCTTTTATTCTACTGCTCATCCTCCACTTTATCACGTATTTACTCTCTTCATCTCCTCTCATTCTCCTCTCCTCATTTCTTTTGCACTCCCTTTCTGCTCCTCTCCTCCTCTCATTTGTCTCCTCTTCTTCTTCTCACCTCCTCCTTTATTTCCCCCTCCTCTCCTTCTACCTTCTACACCTCCTACATCTTGTCTTCTACTTTCCTCCCTCTCTCCACCTCCTTCATTCTCCTCCTTTCTTTTCCTCTGGTCATTTTGCTGTCATCCAAAGTGTAACTTGTCTTCTTGGCTTTGCCTTTTGCTCCTCTGCTGTCTCCCGTCTCACTCAGCGAGCGCCTCCTCTCACCTCCCAGCACCTCCTCGCCTCACCTCGCGCCTCCCCAGAGCTGCTCTTGACAGGTCTGATCCTCCGGCCGTTTCCTCCACAGAGCTGAACCGTGACACCGAGCAGCCGCTCTGGCCACAAACAGAAACACCGGGACGCCTGACAGCTGCCCAGGCCCGGTGAGGAGGAGGAGGAGGAGGAGGAGGAGGTGATAGTGTGGTGAGAGACAGTCCAAGAGTTGATGAAGGAGGGAGGAGGTACCAACGTATGTAAAGAGGGATAAAAGATGGGAAAGGAAGGAGACAAGTAAGAAAAAAGAAGGAGGTGATTGGAGGAGTAATCACAGAAGAAAGGAAGGAGTAATAGGATGTAGAGACAAGGAAGGAGGTAAGGAAGAGAGTGATACAGAAGTAAGATGGAGAGAAGAGAGAGGGATGGAGAAAAAGGAGAGGAGCGAGGAGGAAAATGAGAAAGAGTTGGATGGAGGAGTGGGAAAAAGAGAGAGAAGGAGGGACAAAGAGGCATGTAGAGAGAATAGGGAACTGGGAAGGAGGCAAGTAAGGAGTAAAGTAGGGAGAGAACGAGGGAGGAGAGAAGGAAGGAGGCATGAAGGGAGGAAAAGAACAAAGAATTGGAAGCGGGGAATTAGGGAAAGAGATGAAGGAAGAAAAGAGGGATGGAAAGAAGGAAGGAAGGAACTAGAGACTCCTCGCAGAGTCTGAGGAGGAACAGCGAGAGTAAAGGAGGAGAAACAAATGATGTGAAGTCTGTGGATGCAGTAAAAGAGGAGAGAAAAATGAAGAGGACGGACGGAGAGACGGAGGAAAGAAAGAGTGAAGTTCATCCATGCAGAGTTAGAGGGAGAGAAGGAGAGAAAGAGAGGAGGAGTGGGTGAAGGAGGAGAGAAGAGAGGAGGAGGAGGAGGTGTTGTGCTGGAGGACATCATCCGTCAGTATCACCCTCTCTCCTCCCGTTGGCTGATTGATAGAAGCGCTGCCTCTTGAGGCCCGCAGGGGAAACATCACCCCTCCTTCTCCTCCTCCTCCTCCCTCCCTCCATTCATCCATCCATCCATCCATCTATCCCTCCTTCCAGCTCCTTCTCCTCCGTCCGCCCCCTCCTCTGTTTTCTCTCCACAGCGGGCTCCTCAGCGGCCCGCCCCGGGGCCGACAGTGATGGAGAGAGGACGACAACATCGTAGACACCAGGGAGGAGGAGGAGGACGAGGAAGACGAGGAGGAGGAGGAGGAAGAGGAATAGGACGAGGAGGAGGAGGAGGAGGAGGAGAGAGGAGAGAGGAGGAGGACGAGGAGGAGGAGGACGAGGAAGACGAGGAGGAGGAAGAGGAGGAGGAAGAGGAGGACGAGGAGGAGGAGGAAGAGGAGGACGAGGATGAGGACGAAGAGGAGGAAGAGGAAGAGGAAGAGGAATAGGAGGAGGAGGAGGTCTGGTACTGTCCGAGACTGTAGAGCTAAGCCCTATCAACACTTCCTGCTTTCATTTCAAAATAAAAGCCCTCAAGTTTTTTTTCTGTGGACAGAAATCCTTCATTTGTTAACACGAGGCTTTTATTCTGAAATATGTGCAGGACAGTCTGGTAGAACATGCAGTGACTTGGAGAGCTCCATGAATGAATATAGTACGGGGTTTTAATGGTGGATTATTACTATTATTTACAAATTACCACACGTTTCTGAACCTTTCTCTGTCTAAGATAAATATAAATGATATTTATAATGAAATGAAATGGACATTATGAAAGGCAAACTCTATGTAGAAAGAAAGAGCTGATGTTTTTGCTTTTGAGCGCTTAACTTTTGTTACAGTTACGCCTTCCACACTACTCCTGCGTTTTAGCATCCCTAAAACTGAGACGTTTGAAAACGCTGACGACCCTGTCTTAGTTTGAAAAAAAATCCGGGGTTGCGTTTTAGTCTGGATCTGCAGAAACTGACTTTTAAAAAACGATGACGCAGACACTCACGTTCACTTAAATTCTGCATGTTTGAATGCTACTACTCTCCGCATGCACACGAAGGAAGCTGATATTGGAGGGATTTGTGAGCAGCGTGTCCGACGGTGTTATCAGCCCTAAGGAGCGGACGTTTGAAGGCACAAAACTACAATAAGTCTCCGTTGTATTTTCCGTAACTAAGCAACCAACTGCACAGTATACAAATCTACATCCTGTTTACACCAGCAGGCACAGGCCCGGATGTGATGTGTGTTTTCAGGCGTGTTAGTAGGACGGAGATTATTTCTAGAACGGTGCTAAAACACACAGAGATGTTAGTGTGGATGGAGCCTTATAGTCGGGCCTTGGTACTCTGTTTTGATCTCAATATTTCAAAGACAGAAGCACATTTGATTGAACGTCCATGTATTTATAAACTAAAGTGCACCGCAGGTTAACAACAAGACGAGGACATGACCATGAGATCTGTGAACGCAGCCTCCGTTTCCTCCAGTAACCATCTGATCTCCCAGTAGAAGAAGAAAGCCTCTCGCTCTGCTACCTCATGTTTTCTTCTGACGCCCTTTAAAACCATAATTAATGCATTAATGTAAATGGCCGTTTGTGATGCATAATGCTCCTCCTGGGGGTGATCTTCATCCCTTTGAACAGCTCCGAGTGTGACTCCTCTTCCTCTGCAGGATGGAGCAGGTTCAAGTGAGGGTCGTGTTTTAGCAGCAGCAGCCATTATTCCCTCTAACTGTGCATTTGCATGAACCCGTCGAGGTCAAGTTTGTTAGCTGCTGTTAACGCTGCCGCCCGGCGCTCTGCCTCCTCGCCGCCGCCGCCACTTCACCGCTGTGAAAAAAGAGGAGCTATTGTTCGTCATTTCAGCGGAAGGAAGGGAAAGGGAAAAAGGCACATAACTGCAGGCGCTGTGTGAAATGTTAAAAATGGAGATTAGCCCGGCCACCGCAGATCTCGCTTATAATGATTAAACATCACGCCTTGCATTTCAATAGGAACACTTGTGGCTGGGAGCGCTCTGATAAGGTCCCGCTTTAATTCACACATACACATGCAACATTCAGAGGGAAGAAAGGACATGCTTTCAGAGAGAGAGAGAGAGAGAGAGAGAGAGAGAGAGAGAGGGGTCGCATCAGATGTTGCTCTGTGTCCTCTGACAGCAACCAGAGTCCACTGAAAACCTTCCAGCGCTTTTAAACACGCTGCTGTTTTTAGGTTGTGAAAATAAAAACACAACTGATAAAGTCTCTTTAGCCGATCACAACCCCTCTCTGCATGTAAACAGAGTTTACCAGCAGAATAATAATGGACTCTGAAGTGGAGAAATTACAGTGTTGACTTTTTAACAAGACGTCACGGCATAAGAGGCCAATTCATCTACAATATCTCCGATCTGTTTTAATCTCATCTTGTATTTCTATGTTTGAAGGCGTCTGTGAGAACACTGAAGAGCCAGCCCGGTCACACCACATGGCGTATGAATGTATGAATGTATGAATGTGTATGAATGACAGTCATTTCAAAGTGATTTTGTGTGTAATAATGCCTTTGTTGCTTCCGGCGTGTAATTTCACACCTATCCATATTTTGGCACGACGACGGTTAGTTTAGAAGTTTCTAGGGAGTTTCCAGAGGCGGCGAGTCGCGCCGGACGCCACTGATTTGCATAAAGTAGCCTTATGGTCCGTGTCCACGGCCTCCGTCCTTTCCACGCTTCCCATTTATTATGTAAGCAGCCGCGCAGCAATGCATTCTGGTAGCATGGCGGCACGATTCGAGAGACGAGGCGTCACGTCGGCCGCTCCTCATTTGCATAAAGTTGAGGTTTAGGCTACTTTATGCAAATCAGGGGCGTCCGGCGTCCGGGCGACTCGCCGCCTCTGGAAACTCTCTGGAAACATTTAAACTAACCGTTTGGATCTCAGATAAAGACAGTTTCATCTGGATGGATTGTTTCTCACATAAAATGTTTTCAGAAACCCATTTGGATGGTTAACGGGTAAACGGTTCATTATTAACATCCCTACTTTGGGCCTCTGAAGCACTCCGTTTTGGTTTGAAAAAAGTCGACATTTCATTTCTAAATCAGCATTAACTGTTTCAGTATTTAACGTTGACCTCTATCTTCCCGTAACCGGAGGGAGCCGATATTGTCAGAAAACGAATGAAATATGCTGACCGGGAAAGTGTCCTTACCCAGGATGCATTGTGTTTTACCTGCTATATGAATGAGTTGATTTTGTGTTTCTTTACTTGAACAGTGTTTTTTCCTCAGATTGCATCATCACTTCCTCGTTAGCTTCATTACAGACTGGTGTGTTGCGGCAGCAGCAGAGCTCAGCCTGCCTGCTCTTCCTCACTGTGTGTTCACTTCTTTAACATCTCCTCCATCCATACATCACCTCCCACCCACCGCCTGCCTGACAGTCTGCCTAATACCAATTACACAAAACTCTCTCTGTCCCCCCGGCTCCCTATCTCTTTCTCTCTCTGCCAAAAATGTATTTCCTGACCACATAACACCACCGCTCTCCTCTCCTCTCCTCTTCCTCCTCTCCTCTTCCTCTTCATCCACAACTCAGGCCGGGGTGTGAAGCAGACTGAAAGAGGCTTTCGGCGCCACTTCCTGCAGAAATCTCGGCTCTCGAGTGTTTCTGAAGAAAGTCTGACTCCGTGGAAGGGATTTTTTTTTATTTTTCTTGCCGCTATAGATTTTAAAATAGAAGTGTTAGAACTTTATTTTAAATTCTCCCGGAGAGATACCAAATATGTTCCACCGCAGACTCTCCTCACACCGACTCATATTATTTCATATTCGCTATTCACACATTCATCTTAATGTGCCCTTATCACCTTGAAATTGCCGGCGTATTTGATTTCCTCCGTTCTCCGACTCTAATTTCTCCTCTATTCTCTGCTGCTGCTCCACCGCCAACAATCAATACGCTCTCATCTTACATTATTATATTATCATCTGCTTCCTGTTAGGGGTTTGCTTTACATCGCTGCTTCCACAATAACCACACAGAGAGAGGGGGAGGAGGAAGAGAACAGGGACAAGGGAAGGATGGAAGGAGGGATGAGAGGGAGGAGAAAAGGAGGGGGAGGAAGGATAGCACTATAGCAGAAGAGACGTAGGAGGCAAACAGAAAGAAAGAAAGAAAGAAGTGAGGAACACAGGAAGGTAAGCAAGGAACTGGAGAAGGAAAATAAGGAACCAAGGGAGGAAGATAGAACTGAGGGATGGAGGAATTCAGATGAAAAAAAGGAAGAAAGAAAGAAGGGAGGATGAGACAGGATGGAAAGACAAGAGACGGAGAAAGTGCTGGTGAGGATGAGGAAGCAAAGACTGGAGGATGAGGAAGGAGGAGTTGAGATAGGAATAGAGGAGAGGAAACGAGAAGAAAGGAGGAAACAAAAAGAGATGAGGAAATGGAGGAAGCAAGGAGGAGAGGAAAGGACGAACAGGAATCGGAGGGAAGGCCTGAAGGAAGGAGGACTCTAGATGTAAGGGAAGAGGAGAGGAGGAAGGAAAGGAGGAACAGGGGGAAGGATTGAAGGAAGGAGGACTATAGATGAAAGGGAAGACAAGAGGAGAGGAGAGGAGAGGAGAGGAGAGGAGAGGAGATGAGAGGAAGACAAACAGCCTGAATGAGAGCCAGAAGAAGAGGAAGGAAAGGAGGACTCAGGGTAGGAGGGAAGGACTGAAGGAAGGACTCTAGATGAAAGGGAAGGCAAGAGGAGAGGAGAGGAGAGGAGAGGAGAGGAAGACAAACAGCCTGAATGAGAGCCAGAAGAAGAGGAAGGAAAGGAGGACTCAGGGTAGGAGGGAAGGACTGAAGGAAGGACTCTAGATGAAAGGGAAGGCAAGAGGAGAGGAGAGGAGAGGAGAGGAGAGGAAGACAAACAGCCTGAATGAGAGCCAGAAGAAGAGGAAGGAAAGGAGGACTCAGGGTAGGAGGGAAGGACTGAAGGAAGGACTCTAGATGAAAGGGAAGGCAAGAGGAGAGGAGAGGAGAGGAGAGGAGAGGAAGACAAACAGCCTGAATGAGAGCCAGAAGAAGAGGAAGGAAAGGAGGACTCAGGGTAGGAGGGAAGGACTGAAGGAAGGACTCTAGATGAAAGGGAAGGCAAGAGGAGAGGAGAGGAGAGGAGAGGAGAGGAAGACAAACAGCCTGAATGAGAGCCAGAAGAAGAGGAAGGAAAGGAGGACTCAGGGTAGGAGGGAAGGACTGAAGGAAGGACTCTAGATGAAAGGGAAGGCAAGAGGAGAGGAGAGGAGAGGAGAGGAGAGGAAGACAAACAGCCTGAATGAGAGCCAGAAGAAGAGGAAGGAAAGGAGGACTCAGGGTAGGAGGGAAGGACTGAAGGAAGGACTCTAGATGAAAGGGAAGGCAAGAGGAGAGGAGAGGAGAGGAGAGGAGAGGAAGACAAACAGCCTGAATGAGAGCCAGAAGAAGAGGAAGGAAAGGAGGACTCAGGGTAGGAGGGAAGGACTGAAGGAAGGACTCTAGATGAAAGGGAAGGCAAGAGGAGAGGAGAGGAGAGGAGAGGAGAGGAAGACAAACAGCCTGAATGAGAGCCAGAAGAAGAGGAAGGAAAGGAGGACTCAGGGTAGGAGGGAAGGACTGAAGGAAGGACTCTAGATGAAAGGGAAGAGGAGAGGAGAGGAGAGGTGAGGAGAGGAGAGGAGAGGAGAGGAGAGGAAGACAAACAGCCTGAATGAGAGCCAGAAGATGAGGGTAGAGGAGGAAGGAAAGGAGGACTCAGGGTAGGAAGGAAGGAGCCAGAAGAGGAGGGTAGAGGAGGAAGGAAAGGAGGACTCAGGAAGGAGCCAGAAGAGGAGAAAGGAGGTGATGAAGTGATGAAACCTTGTGGGAGCAGACGGAGAGAAAGCAACCTGCTGTAACTGTGTCATCCTCTCCTCAACACTGTGATAATATTTTCTTTTTGTTGTTCTCAGAAATATTCTGCTGCAATGAATTTAATCATTCTGCCCCCAATTTCAATTTACTGCTGTAATGCGATGCAACAGCTATAAGCACAGAGTCATGAGCGCCTTCCTCTGAGTGCGTTTGATATTCCTCATACGGCGGCGGCGGCGGCGTGCAGCGTTTGTTTTTATTGAAATGTGATTGGGTGGTGTCTCGCTTTAGGGCACGACACTCTGCAACTGGAGGATTCACGAGTCAATTTCCTGAAGTGGAATCCAATAACGGAGAAGAAGCCGAGGCGAGGCGTTTACGGCTCCTTAGGAACATCAGGAGAGCGGCGCCCAAAAGACCGTCAGTCACTGCCGGGCCACCGCCGGAAACATTCTGTTCACAGGAAACATCCAGTGAAAAGACTCCGGGGGGGTCGCGTCCTCAGGAGATCCTCAACAGACTACACTTTAAAGTTAACTCCACCCCCGTTCGGATTATTGGTTTCACCCAATTAAAACATCTTGTTTTCTAATTAAAGTTCTGCCGAGTAAATACGTCAATGTCAACTTCTGATTTTTAGGTTGCTAGGCGACAGAGCAGGGAAAGAAAACACTGGTCTCTCAGTCGGTTCATCAGCTTCTGATTTCACCTCAACATGATCATTTCAACTTCACCTTCAGGTCCTTTAAGTCCAAAATGTGTCTTTAGACACAGAGAAGTACTCGTATCGGTACTCGGTATCGGAGAGTACCCAAATGTGAAGAAGCTCTTCACAGTTTTTCCTCGCCAAAATTTAGCCTAAATTGGGAGCGTTATTTGGCGTTCTGCCCAACAAGCTAACATAAGATGGATGGTACCGATGGATTCACCAGGTTTTCTAGTTTCATATGATACTGGTATCTCTATCTCTGAACGACAGAACAGCGTCCGGATTGTTACGAGGTCAATAGATTATAAAATAACAGATAGCTTTTTCTCCCGCTCCTAAGAGAAACCTGAGAACTGTCCAGCTGGTTACGTTCCCGACCTGCAGAGACAAACAAGGACAGAGTGACAGCCACCGTCTTCCTTTGACTGAATGTATTTTATTGTAAAGCTATAAGGAAGGAGTAATTACAAGATATCATTTCTTTGATTTGCTCAGCAAAAATAAAAGACCACATTTTATTTTTTTTAATTCAAACATGCGGATGCTGATCAAAAAGAGAACAGATGAGGCTCAAACAAACACATCACCCAACTTCCTCCAAGGAAATCAAAAAAACAAACCCAACAGAACTAAAGGAAATGTACAGTTTGTCTTCGGACGAACGTGAGAGAACGGAAAGGTAAAGCGGTATAAAGCCGGTGGATGATTGGAGGCGAGACGCCGTCGTCCTCCGCTCTGAGTCATCACTCCTACATTTAATAGAGCCTACGGTACTTCAGACGATATAATCCTACAGGTTCAGGGTCAGATTCCTTCACGTTGTTTGAATATATATATATATATTTTTTCATCTTCATTTTTTAAAAACCTACACTTGCATGTACATAAAACTGTACAAAAAACAAGGCATCACTAGCGTTGTTCCTATATAAATATAACCAACCAACAATTAGGCTACAAACGTGGACTTTTCCGTAAAGACAAAAGTGATTCGGCAGCTCTCTTCTGCTGTTTTCTTCTTCTAGTTCACAAAAAACCCAGAAATAGTTCCCACTCCATCCTTAATGTACGGAGGCTCGGAGCCGCCATGGTCGTTTATTTATTTTTTTTTAGGTCTGTTTTCGCCGAGAACTAAACTAAATTATCTTTTCTTTTTTTACAATCAAATTATCTTTTTGGATATCCCAAGATAATGATAGTCATCAACCACGCTAACAATATGGAGTTTCTTTTGTGACAACTTTGTTACTTTTTACTTTTATGGGCTAATTTTTATTTTTTTGTGCTGATATTTTTTTTTAAATGTTGCTCTGAGATCATTTTAATGTCATTATCTCAAAATAATTTCAAATTGATTACCTTATTTTCATACAATACGATACATTTTATGGAGCTCACAAGATAATAATGCAGTCATTTGTTTTAATTTTTTTGCAATATATACATATATACAGCATATATATTTACATATATATACTGTATATATATATATATATACATACACAAATTAATTGTAATAATTTTAATATCAGGTTTGGATACTTTTGGAGCTCTTTTTGGAGGTATATATTGTTAAATATCTTGTCATCTTAAGATTTCAAAACATTATCTTTTAAGTTTTGTAATTATATATATATATATTTCTTGAGATAACAAATGATGCAGCTGTGTTTTGTTTTAATATTATTATTTTGAGATAATGACATAATTTCCGGAGTATGACGTAATTATGGTATTTCATCTTTCTGTCTTTTTCTTTCTCAGTTATCTCAAACAAAAAACCAAAGTGTGTAAGATTTGTCTGGCGTTAACACGTCGTTCGTCATAGTTGAGACTTCATCTTCTCGTCGCGAGGTTAACAATTACGTTTACGTGCCGCTCATGTTGTTTTTAAGGCTAATCGTCTCATCCTGAGAAATCCAACCGAGATAGATCACAAGGTAACGGCCGCTCTCGGCTTCCGTAGTTTCAGTCTGAGAAGTCTGAGAAGTCTGACTTCCTGTTTGGGGGTTTTAGCGTGAAAACAACCGTCTCTGTTTGAACGGTTTGTGTGGGATTCTGTGAAGAATCCGTTTTTTCACGATGGAGTAAAGAAAAGAGAAAACACAGAGTCCAGTCTGCCCGCTCAGAAAACACATCATTTACACACCGCCGCGTCTGGTAAAAAACAGCAAGGACCATTTATATTCATACAATATGTCTATAGCAGTGTTGATTCCATAACATTGCTAAAAACAACTGCGACAACAACGAAAATGTATAATATTTATAAAGTTGGCTTGTTTCATGCTCAGCTGGAGCCTCGTTCTGCAGAGAGACTCCGGCCTCGGTATAATACACAACCAAAAAACAGCAAAACCACTCCGAACTGCATCACATGAGTTCATGTAGAACGAGTCTGCTGCTCTCACGACCTCACCGGCTTTTACTTCTTTAGGACTTTTGTACTGATTCAAGTCGTAGAATTAACTCACCACGTTCATGAAAAACAAAGTCAAACCACATGAAGACGTTCCGCTGTCCTCTTTCTGCGTAATGTATTGATACCAACTGATTACAGGTTTTAGTTTCATCATTATTTGGTCTTTATGATTTATTTCTATTATTGTTGTTTTTATTTTGTCTGTATTTTATTGAATCTGTGAAAGCTCTTTGTAACTATGTTTAGAACGGTGCTATACAAATGAAGGTTATTATTTGTGGCTCTGGAGGAGCTGTATCGAGGAAAGTATCCCTGATGATGTCACGGTGATGTCATCCAGGTTGTCTCAGCGAGGATATGAAATCACTACAGAAAACTAGTAGGATATCTGCTGCTTTTATCCTTTTTACAATCTGTCTCCCGGAAGTCCCCCGACTTTACGGCCACTCTGTAGAGTTTCTCAGCCCGGTCTCACCGAATGGAGTACGAATGAGGCGGTACTTTAGAAGTTATTTCCCGTGCAATCACAACGCCTTCGTTGCTTTCGGCGTGTCATGTGTACGCCATGTAGTCTGTACTGACTGTGATGCAAACACGTGAATACGCTACGCTCAGAGTCCAACAAACACAGGACTTTCAACCAGGAGACGGGCGTTCATGTTCCAAAGTGTTGTTGAGTTATTTTGAAGTTACATGAGCGACGTGTTGTTTACGTACTTATTTGAAGGCCTACATGTACGTGGCGACTACTGTCAATCAAACACCGCTAAGAGGCTCGGTGGGCTCTTTGCTGTGACTCGTTCAAAGAAATCCATCAGCCCAGATACGTTTGTTGTTTCTTAAATGAAAAGAATTACAAGCAATAATTTAGGCTATCTGGAATAACTAATAAAACATGGGAGTCTAACTCAGCCTCTCGGTCTGGATCCATCCGACCGTCCAGGTGCTCAGACGGTAAATAAAGTGAAACCACACCGTAACTGTGCCAGTGAACAGAAATGATACTCACCTAACTGAATGTGTGCAGCCTAAAGAAATGAAAATAAACAATACAGGTTAAATAGACATTGTGGCTCCGACACACAACCATGATGTTCCTCCTCACTAAGCGGTGACCGCGACCGCTTCCCGGTAACGAGGTGGCGTTAAATGACGCGTGAAATGTCTTTAAAATGTGCTGCTGTTTATTTATTTAAACGCCTTCCCGTGAGATCAGGTCGAATTTTACATCTTAAATTTAAGGCATTTTTTCAGCTGTGGATGTGTAAGCTGTGTCCAAACAAACTAAATAATTTAACCCTTTAAACTGTTAGACTTGAGCGTTTGTGACAGCAGCTTCATTCTTTTGCTCCAGTTTTTCGTGCCGAAGCGTTGATTCCTACACAGATGTGTTTGGTGAGGGAATCAAGTTCAGAACGCCTCAGAACGACGAAGATGAGGCTCAATATTTGCAGCTGTGTGTAAAAAGTCTTTAAGGATTCGTGGATACGTCTTAAAAAAGTTGAGTTAAATAACGATTGTTGAGTTTTTCATTGTTTCACTTGGATGTCATTTTCATGAAAGCTCTTATTTCTGCGTCTTAATAAATAAAAGCATCAATACAAAAGTCCCGACTAGAAAATCAGTGATCCCATGAGAGGCAGCAGTTTGTAAATCTTAGTGGACGGATTAGAGACGATGATTCCACTGAGTCAGAATGTCACTGACGGTCAGACGGAGGAGGAGCGTCGAGGGGAAACACTGAATAAAATCATTCGGTTGTGTATTTGAACAAAGTGAAGCTTCCGTTAAACTGCACGGACTCAGAAAAACCAAAATCAACATTCATGTTTTACTGTCATTGAGGAGCAGATTCCACCAACACGGCTGAACTCAACAGCTACAACAACATGATTCATAAAGAAGTTTCACAACTGGAGCACAAAATAAAGAGTTTAAAGTAGGAAGTTCAGGCTGCGTCTCAAATTATTAAATTCATAAAATGAAGTTTGCTTTTTTCCGTTTGATCCCAATGTTATTATATTAATGTAATCAAACTTTTTCCAATTAAATCTGTGCCAAAACTTCACCAAAAAGTTGTGGCGTTCTACGAGATATCTTTGGGAAACTTTAAAATGCTCAAACCAGAAGGGAAACAAAAAACTGGGTTTATAATTCTGTCTTAAAGCTGCATTAATTTGTATTTTTGTCCACTTGGTTGCAGCAGAACGAGCTATAAACACAACATCTCACATATTATCACCTTATAAAATCACCGCAAAGCAATTCCTTCAACATTAACACGTAATAATTTGATCCATTGTTGTGAAAAATATTGATTAGTGCAGCTTTAAGACTCAGACATCGATACGGAAATAAAGGATTTGAGACGCAGTCTGCGAGTTTTAGGAAACAAAACATTTTTTCTGAAAGTACAGCAGTAGATTTCATACATAAATAATGCCCGTCAGTAGTAAACCAATATGTTTTAGAAGACATTTAAGTCATGAATCAGTGAGTCTATAAAGTGCTTTAGAAGCTAAATAGTGCACTTTAATTTAATAATAAATCAAATGTAAACCAGGTGACAAAATGTTAAAATCAAGAAGCATTTTGATTATAAACCAGTTTGTGTTTTTAGACGTACACTAACTCCACTTTATTAGTGAATGATGCACATCATCATCATTATTATTAATAAAGGGATTCTGGTGCAGACAGACCAGAGCTGATATCTGATCAATATCTCTTCCCTTCAATACATCAGAAACATTTAGAGCTTCATATGCAGACTAACGTTTGATCTCCTCTATATCTCTATGCTTCTCTCTGGATATTTATACGGGACGTTTCAGTGAATGTGGACGTTCTGCATGCAGAGACACCTGCTGAACACACACACACACACACACACACACACAGCGAGGCTGTCAGTGTGTGTAACAGCAGCTCTCCTGGGGGTTGATGGGTAGTGGTGGTGGTGGGGGGGGGGTATCGGAGGTTCAGGTGTTCCTCCAGGGAGCAGGAAGTGTTTGTAGTCTGACAGGAAGCCTTAAGACCAAAAAGCCAAAGGAGCATCTCTCTGCTTCCAGACATACAGTAGACTGTATACAGTCTATACTGTGTGTATTGTTTCTGTACTGTGTGGACACAAACTGTAAATATGATTTTAACAACCCAGTCTCCTAAAGATTACGTTCCCATACAACTAAACTGCATTGTGAATTAATATGTCGAGAGGGAAATCTATCTGTCTTCTAATGAAGCTCCGAGGAAATCCACGCAGGTATATAAACAGTATATAAAAAGTATAGAAAAGTAATGCACTGTAATTTGTGTATATGCCACAAAATGTAACCTGTAATCCACGAAATCGTGAATAAAGAAGTGGAAAGAGTGAGAGAACACCGCGTAGGGAGGAGGTCGGGGTGGATGGGAGGACACTGGACTTCACCAGGAGACCGGCGTTCGTGTCCCTCGTGACACCAGAAGTCAACGTTGATTTATTATTCACATAACTTCCAGAGTTATTTGAACCCAAACCACCGTCGTCTCCTAAACCTAACGAAGTAGTTTTGTTGCCTAAACCTAACCAAAGTGTTTCCTGTGAAGACGGAAGTTTATTTTGAAATGGTCGCGTGCATCACTGAAGGTCATCAGGGGTCACCAGAGGTTGCTTTTTTCTTCTTCTGGGGTTAATTGTGCAACTTTCACTTCTTTTACTTTACGTCCGTAGCTTAAATAACAACAAGAAACATAGTAGCTTTGAGCCATCTCTAAATAATCGCTCATTAAACCTCTGCAGCTGGTTCAACATCTGGAGGAGAGACTGAAACCAGGTGGAAGTCGCTGGCTGTCCACATACTTTTGGCCGTGTAGTTAAACTTCATTGTTAATATTTTCTGCCACAAAAAGTCTTTAAAAGGGAAAAACTAAAAGCTTTAATCCCATTTCATACCTGTAATGAGTGTTTAATACTGTAAACACACTCACAGCCTGAGGTCTGAGGTAAAGCCAACAGCAACGCCAGAGGTCACCAAAGGTCATCGGGGGTCACCAGAGGTTGCTTTTCTTCTTCTGGGGTTAATTGGTGCCAAAGAGTTGAGGTTAAACCGACGCCTCGTGACTCTGGCCTCTCTCCTCTATCTTTAGCTTAGACAGCAGAACACAGCGGCCTCCTGGGAGTCCAGCGGCCGGCCGGGAGGCGAGCGGCGACCCGGCATCACGGAGGAGAGGAAAAATGACTTGTTTACGGTGAAACGGCGAAGCGTGGCGATGGGAAAAGGAAGGAGGAGAGTCAATGTGGACCTCCGTGGCGAGCCTGTAAATAATCAATCAGAGCGCTGAGCGCCGGCGTTAAATCACCAGAGGAAGATGGGGAGCGCGAGGGACCGCGGCGGCGCCCGTGAACTCTAAATCTCTGTCACTGGGAGGGTTGAATGATGGCTGATTTATGTGCAGGGGAATACTGTGACTGTGTGTTTCTGAACAGGCAGATACGTCGACAATGAATCAAATCGCCTTCAGAGACGGGAGGAGTCGTGTTGTGAATGCCGTTAACGCCCCCCCCCCACGTCGAGCCTCCGCACATCAGAAACAAATGTATGTACAATAAAAACCAATTAAGCAGCACGGCTGAACGTGTGAGCACGACATCATCAAAAAACAAAAAGCAGAAAGCAGAGGAATGAAGCGGTCCGACTCGCTCGGCGAAGGCGATTGTTTGCGTAATAAAAGGAGATGGTGTGACCCCGCCGCCGCCGCGCCGCGCCCTCGTTTTGCTGCCTGTTTAGACTTTGAAGGCGTCGCAGCCCGGCGGCGGCGCTTTGATGTTGCCTCTGTGATTCTGGAGGGTGGATGTTCACATCACACACACGCTCGCAGAAAACAAAATGACAAGTCATTTAGTCTCATATTCAGCCGTCGAGACTCCTCTGCCAACAGGGGCGAGATAATCCCACTTGTTCCCACAGCTGCTCTCTTTGTGTCAGGAAGTTTCTAGAAGAGAATAAATTAGTAGAAACGAGGCAGGTTTCTCCTCCAGGAAGACGTACGCTTGATTTCTAGTTTGATTAGATAGCAAATACTAACTGTAGATCAAAGCGTCCTGGGGACTCCTGATATTAATGAAGTGATATTTAAAGGTGGGTTACGGTGCAGAACAGCACAGCTCGTCTGCACACACACTTTGATTTAGTACACGGGACACTAGATCACAAATCCCCATTTCACAAGTAGACATGAGTTCATTTAAAGGGATAGTTCAGGTGTTTGTCGGCGTGGTGGTATGAGCTCCTTCTCCATACTCAGTGTGTTACTACAGTAGATGGAGTTTGTCCTGCTGTGGACGCATTTTAGACACCTACAAATATTAATATCAGTTAAAGTGTACGCTATATTTACAATACTTCCACCGCTTTACCTTTCTGTCATACGGCTGTGCAGTCTGTGTTTCTGATGGGGAACTGAAGCCGTTATCTCTGCTCTCCCCGAAGCCACCAGACTCCATGGAAAGAAACAGTACTTTTTAGGGCTGTTAGAGAGAGTTAACGCGATAATAACTTGTTAACGCAAATTTGTTCTAACGCAACAAATTTCTTTAATGCATTAATACAATCTATCTTTGGAGGTTGTGGCGGGCTCAGCTTTAAAGGTATAGAAGTACCAACCAGGTCAGACTAGCTGGTCATGAAGGAGTTAAATAACGCTCCAGACTGACGCTACATTTTGGAGAGGAAAAACTGTCATGTCCATGTTCAAAGGGGTCCCTTGACCTCTGACCTCCAGATCAGTGAATGTAAATGGGTTCTCTGGGTACCCACGAGTCTCCCCTTTACAGACATGCCCACTTTATGATCATCACATGCAGTTTGGGGCAAGTCATAGTCCAGTCAGCACACTGACACACTGACAGCTGTTGTTGCCTGTTGGGCTGCAGTTTGCCATGTTCTGATTGGAGCAGATTGTTTTATGCTAAATGCAGAACCTGTGAGGGTTTCTGATCAATATCTGTTATTGATCTGTGTTGTTAATTGATTGATAATAATAAATATATATATTAATTTGCATAAAGCAGCAGATTTGTCCACTCCCATGTTGATAAGAGGATTAAATACTGGACTAATCTCCTTTAAGGTACATGTTGATAAAATAATGTGTCATTAACTTATGATTAATCTTGATTTAATATTTTAATGATTTACATCCCTAGTTATTATTGTGTGACTTTGGTTCATTCTGATTCACCAAAGTCTCACAATAACACAAACCAACCCCCCGATGGAGGCGGTGGTAGATCAGCTACCTCCGGGTTTTGCACGGTAAAATGTACGTTTTTTTTTAACGGAGTCTGGTGGCTTTGGCGAGCGCATAGTTCCCTGTCGGACAGGGGCCGCCTGACAGCAAGAGAAACCAGCACAAATATTGTAAATATAGCATACTTCAAAACAGCACAACTCTCCCTTTATGATCTCTACCTAGCTGTGGATGAAGGCGGGGTGCAGACCCTGAGGTTGTATGTGAAACATAAACTCATTGGTTCCTGTGCTCAGCTGACTCTTGACTTGGAAACTGAATTAATCTCACTCTGCCGGCTGCTTTGTTTTAAGACTTCAGGACTCAGTGAGAGACTAAATGACTTGTTAGGGAGGGTTTTTTTACAGCCGGTCTCTCACTGTGCCGTTGCTTTCATCCATCCAGCCTCAGCTGGTGTGCATCACTACAGGTGAAATCTCACATTACCCTCAGCAGCCATTAACACCAGGCTCAGGATGAATGGACTTCCAAACCAGCTCGCTTTTACTGGCGCAAATTATCGGCGGTAATGTGCAGAGCCTCGGGTTGTAATCAGAGTTCCTCCGCCGCCGCACTGTGTGAAGGGAGGGGGGGTGTTAGTGGACTGAAGCGTGTTCAGGTGTCATTAATCCTGCGTTTCTGCGAGACTGCAGCACGGCGGGAAGCGGCGCCCCCCTCCGGGGCCCCCCCCCCCCCCCCCCCCCGCAGCGC
>CAKAOH010007234.1:24436-110828 GCA_916701665.1 Sebastiscus tertius | reverse complement strand
TAATATAATGCAAATATATATACAATTTGCCTATACCTCAGCATTTCTCAGCATCTCAGCATTTCATAGATTTTTGTGAAGAAAACTTAATTAAATTGTTGTTTTTAAAGTTTGGACAATAATATAATATAATACGAAATATCCATAAAATATGTCAGTTTACTCAATGATAGAAAAGGGGTCGCTTAAGGGAAAAAGGTTGGGAACCTCTAATGTATAATATAGAGGATACATATGTAACTATATAACTATAATACAAAAAATGTGAATCATTGATATCAGGGCTCTGTATTGGCAATGATCTGGTGATACAATACGTATTATGATACAGGGTTTACAATTCAATATATTGTGATACTGTAAGCAAGGCGATATATTGTGATTTATAAATCTAATTTCAGGAAAACTGTCATAGCATAAAGAACACGACCATATGCATCAAATCTGAGTAAAAAAAGTTTATTTTTTATATAATAAGAACAGTAGGATCTGCATTTGCATGTATTCTATTGCAGTCTCTGTAACATCCAACATCATAGCACTACTTTGAGAGGGTGCATACACTGAGAGGGTGCATCTCTTTGCAAATGAAATAAGTATTGACTGAGTTAATCTTTGCATGTAAGCTATTAATTAAATATCAATAGTGTTTTTGAGAATCGATACCGTATCACAAAACATGATATTGCGATACTCGATATTTTGAATATTTTCTTACACCCCTAATTGATAAAAACTGTACTGTGACAGTAATAGCCATTTCTCCACATACATTAGTACAATTACTGAGATCAAAGATATTCCAAAAGAAAATCCATCTCACAGGATTATAGTCCATGACAGAGAGGCGGTCAATGAGCTGTGTTCAAGCAAAATTCATATCATATAAATCACAGCTCCATTTAGAGAACTTGTATCTAGTCTAATAGTGTGGAAGTGAAGGCACACAGAGAGGCAGCAACAAAATATTAAAATGTAGCAGGTGTTCGGTCTCAGTATGAGGGCGCGCCCCTTCAATGAGCAAAGGTCTCAGCACACTAGTGATATTCCATTGCTGAGGGCAAAAGGTGGTTCTTTTCTTCCATTTTAGCTTTGAGACCTCTGTTTCCAGCCCGAACAACAGCTGCATCAAAAAAAAGGGGAGAAAAAAGGCATCAAAGAGCACATCGTTGTATCAGCGGTTTTCCCTTCATACAAATTCTCAGTCATTAGGAGCTTCCAACATATTGGCGTTTAATCCCTGAATGCTTCACAGCAGGTAAAAATACCCAAATGATCTCTATATAAACCTGTGGAGACTGGCCACAGTGCTCACAGAATATACTCATTTTATGCAGCACAGCCAAGGGCACGGATTTAGTTTCAGATGTTGGGGGACACAATGAAGCCAGAGAGTCTACTCTATATGAATGCAGAGTTTCAGGTATAGACACCTGCGATTTTTTTTTTTCACCAAATATCACTTCTTGCCTTGGCTATGTCAGTATTTTTAAGAATATGTCACATATACACATTGTTTAATAAAACGCATATTGTTAATTGTATATCAATGTATCTATTTATTTGTTTTGCCATCAGTTATTGGTGTCTGCTGTTTTCAAAGCTGCCAGAATACGTAGAGCCCCAGCAAGCTTCACTAGTCAGATGGCTGAAGGCACCCAGTGTGTAGGCTGAGAGGCAAAACTCACAGCAGTGAGCTTCATGAGTGCTTTGGTGACTGTTTTTTTGCTGTGAGCGCAGGGCAACAGCCAAATGCCACCGAGATGAGTGCATCTGGATTTGTATGAAGTCAGAGTGCTCTTTCATTTAGGCTGTGACAGCTGGACAGTAGAGGACACTGTTAAGGGAGGATGTAGTGATGTTCTCAAATTGTAACTAAAAAACCTGGAATTTTGAAAAAAGGCAGGATTATATCCCACACATTTCCTAGTGAAAACTATGCCCTTAAGTGTAGCCAATATTCATCGTCTTTACCAATAATATATGAAGTTACAATCTTATTTTTTTTTTTTTTAAATGTTTAATTACAGTTGAATTGTCACCTGTCGAAGGCAAACCCATTGTTTGTCCACATTTTTAGCCCTGGTTTGTTCCGTCTACAGCGAACAAAAAGCCATCTTAGACTTTCTGTGTCCTATGACAGACACGGTGCTAACCTTCATATGGACCAGCACAACAAAGCAACAAGAAGAAAGCTGCATAGAGATGCAGACAGGGTGTTGATTCCCAGTGTGATCAGCAGTACTAACAACCTTTTCGCATCACCATTAGTGCCATTTGGTTCAAAGGAGAGACACCCCAGGCAAAAACATTTCATGCACTGGTCAATTTTGAGATTTTGGGCCATGTCTTCTTTCAGACTAATAGGGGAAAAAACATCCAAAATACACATTTAGGTGTTTATTTTACTACACTTTTTCTATTTCCTTTTTACGTATTTACTATTTACGTAGCACTTACATCCACCAAACTTTCCAATTTCAGTCTTAAATATATTCTGCAGAGTTCATACAGAGGGCTTTGTTCATATATCATTCATAGCCTGGTTTATAGAACATTTTATTCCTAAAAACATGGTGAAAATTGATTTTGTTGACCGATTTTTCTGATTTATGAAGTGATAAAAAGAGATATCCAAAATTCCCTCTGTAAAACCTTTTCACTCTAATATGTAAACATAATGAAATAAGAATTTTGAACCTGGCTTTATCCAATGTTCACATTTCTGTTCTGGAAATAGATGGATGGATGGATGGATGTACTTATAGATGTACTATTGATCACAAATTGGGAAATTCTTGTGTTATAGCAGCAGGTTATCTAGAAAATGCACAGGAACAGTAAATATACAATAAATATAAATATCAACACTAGAGATCATTTCTATACTATACATAATATAAAGAATATATTAGAATACACTATAAATATACCAGACTACTACAACTAGCTAAGAAAATATGAAATTAGCACATATTTGCTAATTTAATTCAAGATAATGCCTTGTTTACATATTTAAACATACATTTTCAGAAAACTTTTAAAAATAAAATTGAATTGTCTTAATGTAAGTAATCAACTGGGGAAGTTTCATGGTGATAGCTATTAATTATTATTATTTTTACCTTAATCACCTGGGTTGTCTTAACTTAATATTGTAGCTTTAAAGTGCACAGCATACTCTGATTTTTATTATTTCTTTTAATTTGTTTTATTTGCGTCGTGGAGCACAGTTTGTGATTGAAGAGCTACGGATGATAAAATAGAGGCACACAAGTGGAGCCAACTCATGTATTTCCATTATTTTAGGTCAATTAATGGAGGTAGCTGTCTTTAGTGCAGACCTCCGAGACAACACATCGGCACTCAGGCTGCTCCACATTGACTCTTTTCACTCCTTCTCCTTTAAACATTCAGCAGATTTCTGATTTTATGGTATGTGTGCTTTTACAAGTAGACAACAGTGGATGATCCCAACGTCGAGGGTATGCTGTGAGCGTTGTTTAAGCCAAAGTCTAGCTGTGGTTAAGTACGTGCACACCACTGTGAGAAAGAAGGTAGTGGCTATATTTCCACATAATATACAGTATAAAAATAGGCCTGGCTCTGCAACGGCAGAGTAAATAAACTCAGTGTTTAATCATTTTATGCCTTCATTAGCAGTACTGAGGAGGTGGTCCAGGTGTGTAGCAGTGGGGTAAATTGGCTGCAGTGGCTGGTGTTTACATGCAAAGAGCTTTCTATTCTTAACCCACTTATTGTAACCCAGTTTTTGGTCAGCGCATGTGAAGGCCTCACAAGCATGTTTTCCCCCGTGATTATGAGAAACACAGCTATGATGACTAATTTGATCCAGTTTCTATTTGGTTTTAATTGCCTACATTTAGTTGTTTATTGTTTGTTGCACATCGATGATGTGTCTGCCTGTGCCAGATGTGTCTCTTTTTACAGACAAAACAATTCTGACTGCTATATATCATCTTTTTATCCAATAGAATCTCACACGAAACTTTTGTTGCCCTCCGTGTTGCTGCATTTTGGATACACAGCGCGTAAATTATGGAACAGGAATTCAAACCAAGATGTACAGCGACACTCCATCGAATTCCTCTCCGTGCAGCGATGGATCAGAGTTGCCTCACTCTTTTACTCATTTGTTTTTGCTTTCTGTGCGAATGCAGACTGCCACAGTGTTGGCACATTTTTCATGTCAACAAAAAAAAATCATGGTAAGCACACACAGTGCTTTAATGTTAGTCTTAAGAGTATCATTAATTCCCCTTGTTTCAGAAGGAAGCTCTTGCTCAGTCAGAGAGAGAGAGCATACTGCTTTTGCTGCCAAAGCTGCCAAACAAGGACATTCTACATACACAGCCTCTTTAGGCTCCTGTGTTAATTTCTTTTTTCTTATAATTGATGTATATATTTAATTAACTCGTGTTGACATTTGGCATGTGTGCAGCAAAAGATGAAAGCTCATGACTTGTTTAAAATAGGTGTTCAACCTCTCAGGAACTTTGTTGTGCTCTATAGAGTACTGTCTATAGAGTACGGTTTAGACCTGCTCTAAATGAAAAGCATCTCGAGATAACTTCTGTTATGATTTGACGCTAAATAAAAAATAAATTGAATTGAATTGCTCACTGAATTTCATGGCTTTGCTAGTGATGCATTGCATGGAAAATTTTGCACAATTTCAGCTGTTATCATGCACGGCCATAACCCATAATATTTGCAG
Source organism: Sebastiscus tertius (assembly GCA_916701665.1). Taxonomy (NCBI): domain Eukaryota; kingdom Metazoa; phylum Chordata; class Actinopteri; order Perciformes; family Sebastidae; genus Sebastiscus; species Sebastiscus tertius. The sequence continues at coordinate 106,090 of CAKAOH010007234.1, read as the reverse complement.
TGCTTGTTGCATTATTTCATCATCTGTAAACCATCATCAGCCTAAACGCTTTATTATTACATTCTGTCTCCCATCTCATATTTCATCTCCACCTTATCATATCACCCTCCGGAAAAAACGTAAAGTAATGTATATGCATAGTCTGAACTATGCATATACATGAGGTGCGCTCACGTTCTGTTTTTATTAGGGCTATCAAACGATTCAAATATTTAATTGCATGATTGTCCATAGTAAACGTGATTAAACGCAAATTAATCACATTTTTTGTATCTGTTCAAAATGTATCTTAAGGGAGATTTGTCAAGTATTTAATACTCTTATCAACATGGGAGTGCTCAAATCATAACATGGCAAACTAAAGCCCAACAGACAGCTGTCAGTGTGTCAGGGTGCTGACTTGACTATGACTTGCCCAAACTGTGATTATCATAAAGTTCACTCACATGTCTTGAGGTCAGAGGTCAAGGGACCCCTTTTCCTTTCCTTTGACATGGTTGGTACTGTACGGATTCCTTAGGTTTGTTAGTTTTATATAATGCTGTATCTTCACTCTAGCTTTAAAACTGAGCCCGCTACAATCTCTGAAAGATCAATATCACAAGTTGCGTTAATGCGTTAAAGAAAATAGCGGCGTTAACTCCTTAACTTTGACATTCCTAGTTTTATATATATACAGTGCCGTGAAAAAGTATTTGCCCCCTTCCTGATTTCTTATTTTTTTGCATATTTGTCACACTTAAATGTTTCAGATCATCAAACAAATTTTAATATTAGACAAAGATAACCCTAGGAAACACAAAAGGCAGTTTTTAAATGATGATTTCATTTATTTGGGGAAAAAAATATATCCAAACCTACCTGGCCTATGTGAAAAAGTAATTGCCTCCTAAACATAATAACTGGTTGCGCCACCCCTGGCGGCAATAACTGCAATCAAGCGTTTGCGATAACTGGCAATGAGTCTTTCACATCGCTGTGGAGGAATTTTGGCCCACTCGTCTTTGCAGAATTGTTTTAATTCAGCCACACTGGAGGGTTTTCGAGCATGAACGGCCTGTTTAAGGTCATGCCACAGCATCTCAATCGGATTTAAGTCCAGACTTTGACTCCAAAACCTTCATTTTGTTTTTTTAAGCCATTCAGAGGTGGACTTGCTGGTGTGTTTCGGATCATTGTCCTGCTGCATAACCCAAGTGCGCTTGAGCTTGAGGTCACAAAGTCATCCAGGTCCTGAAGCAGCAAAGCAGCCCCAGACTATCACACTACCACCACCATGTTTGACTGTTGGTATGATGCTCTTTTTATGAAATGCTGTGTTAGTTTTACGCCAGATGTAACGGGACGCACACCTTCCAAAACGTTAAACTTTTGTCTCATCAGTCCACAGAATATTTCCCCAAAAGTCTTGGGGATCATCAAGATGTTTTTTGGCAAAAGTGAGACGAGCCTTTGTGTTCTTTTTGGTCAGCAGTGGTTTTCGCCTTGGAACTCTCCCATGGATGCCATTTTTGCCCAGTCTCTTTCTTATTGTTGAATCGTGAACACTGACCTTAATTGAGGCAAGTGAGGCCTGCAGTTCTTTAGATGTTGTTCTGGGTTCTTTTGTGACCTCCTGGATGAGTCGTCGCTGTGCTCTTGGAGTGATTTTGATAGGCCGACCACTCCTGGGAAGGTTCACCACTGTTCCAAGCTTTCTCCATTTGTGGATAATGGCTCTGACTGTGGTTTGCTGGAGTCCCAAAGCCTTAGAAATGGCTTTGTAACCCTTTCCAGACTGATAGATGTCAATGACTTTGTTTCTCATCTGTTCTTGAATTTCTTTCAATCGTGGCATGATGTGCTGCTTTTTGAGATCTTGTAGCCTACTTCACTTTGACAGACGGGTTCTATTTAAGTGATTTCTTGATTGAACAGTGATTGGCTAGTGAAATTGAACTCAGCTTTCCAAAACAAGTGGTTGATCACAGTTAATTCATGATTTAACAAGGGGGGGGCAATTACCTTTTCACATAGGGCCAGGTAGGTTTGGATAGCTTTTTCCCTTAATAAATGAAATCATTATTTAAGAACTCTATTTTGTGTTAACTTGGGTTATCTTTGTCTTACATTGGAATTTGTTGAATGATCTGAAACATTTAAGTGTGACAAATATGCCTGACCCCCAAAACCGTGTCTCATAGTGACTTTTTTTAAAATGTCTATATCTCTGGTGTTGGAAAATGCATGACAGCATTGCAGAAATGGTAGCTTTCTTTGTGTCATCACTCCTTTTTTCATCCATCCATCATTACAATTTTTCCATTTCTTTCACCATTTTACACATAGATCCAATATAAAAAAGGGTAACCCACACAGAATATGAGGTCATATATCATTGTAAAGTTTGGAAACCATAGACTGTAATCTATCAGCTAATACTAGCTGTGATTTAACATTAGGCTGATTGACCAAATAGATGCATAACAGTTTAATATAAAAATGTCAAACTTGGAGGATCAGAACTCAACTCAGACAGAAAACTTGAAATGATGATGTACTTTGGTTTCAGCATGAAAGTCATACACAGATTAAGCGATCAGTGACGTCTGAGATTCGATGCACTGTCTGACAGCACACTGATGACACCACAGACAAAGACCATAATCTATATTGCACAAGCGGAGGGTAATATCAGTTTAAATGAACCCCCTCTGAGAAATTGTTACATCAGACTGACAGCAACTTTGATAAGAAGACTATAGGCACAAATGTAGCAGTCCAGACCAAACTCGCACTGTTAAAATGAAGACATCACTCATGTTTCAATTGAAACGTCCATCAAAGTTAGTTCACCATCCACTGGGGATTAACCCACAATTTCTTCTCCTCGGAGACATTCGCTGGCATGAGCGGTGATCACATACTGTAGCTCCAGCCAGATGATGGAATGACTACGCACGCACGCACGCCTTGGGTATCCCTCGTCGTACTCTGTCAAAGAGAAGCCTCCAGTCACTGCTCAGTGGCAGAAGATGCATTACATTGCGGTGACATTCGAAATAGTCCCCGTGGTGCTCCACCATTGCTGTGACTGACAGACCAGCTTGGGAAACCTGTGCTGTCCCATAATTCACCAGATGCTCTGTCCTCTCTGTGGTCTCATGGATTCCCTCTCATTCTCACGTCCCAAGGTACACAGAGCTGCGTCAGTGTCGCTGTCATGCTTTTTTTTCCATTAGCGTCACTCCAGGTGTATTGGACATTTTCCTTTTCTGCGTTTTAAACATAATCATACCCAATGTTGTTTATTCAGCGGATTCAAAAACATACAGTGAGAGTTGCTTGGGGAGCACCATCCAGTTGTTAAGTCATTTTTTATTCAACACTTAATAATCAATAGTACTGACCTTCATCTGGCTGAGTAGCAAACCACAAATAATGGCTTGCAATTCCTGTATCTATCTATCTGCACTCAGAAATGTATGATCTGTATAATTCCCTGCCATCTGTTGTTTACAGTAGAGTTTGAAAGCACTTTCCATTGCAGAACATTATATGGTGTTACCTCCTGATGTATAGTATTGTTACATACAGTACAGGAGAAACAAATAATAGTAATCAGTAGGTAAGTATAACGAGTTAATGCAAATTAGTTTTAATGCCACTAATGTCTTTAACACATTAACGCAAATGATCTTTAGGAGGTTGTGGCGGGCTCAGTTTTAAAGCTAGAGAGAAGATACTGGCATCATATGAAACTAGAAAACTAAGGAATCCATCATACCAACCAAATCATACTAGCTTACAGCAAAGGAGACTAAATAACAATCCAAACTTAAGCTAAACTTTAGCGAAGAAAAACTGTAATGGCCATTTTCAAAAGGGGTCCCTTGACCTCTGACCTCAATGAAAATGGGTTCAATGGGTACCCACGAGTCTCCCCTTTACAGATATGCCCACAGTTTGGGGAAAGTCCTAGTCAAGTCAGCACACTGACACACTGACAGCTGTTGTTGTCATTGTTTTGTGTTGTTAATTGATTTCCAATAATAAATATATACATACATTTGCATAAAACAGGCATATTTGCCCACTCCCATGTTGATAAAAGTACTAGATACTTGACAAATCTCCCTTTAAGGTACATTTTGAACAGATAAAAATGTGTGATTAACTATGGACAATCACACTATTAAATATTTTATTTGATTGACAGCCCTAGTTTTTATACATTAATACTGGCGTCAGGGTCCTGGGTTTTTGTTGTTTCCTGTTTTACTTTGAAAGTCACTCACCTCTTGTGTCTTCCTGCCTTTTTGTTTCCTGCCTCAGTGATTGTCTGCTCTGCCCTGATTTGTTCCACCAGTGTCCAATCACTCTGCACTCCTTGTGTACTTAGTCCATGTGCTTCCCTCATTCAGTGTCAGGTCATCTGCTTTGTTACCTGTGTTCATCCTGCCATCCTGCCTGTGGTCCTTGTGTCTTCTGGTTTGTACTCAGTTTAGTTTTTTGTTCTCAGTTTAGTTTTTGGAGTATTTCCTTTGTACTTAGTTTTATCTCCGCCTGCACCCTTTGGCACTGGTGATGGTGGTAGTGGAAAGATTGATGCAGATCCGATGAATGAAGTGGAGCAGGATTGCTCTGATGTGATGGGGTGATGGAGGGTCGCATCAGTTTGTGCTGATACTGACACTGAAAACAGCATAGAGGAGAACAATTTTTAAACTTTTGACAGCAACGATGTGATTGGTTTAGGGAGATATGGCAAGTTCTGATTGGTCACTGAAAAGAGAGACGCCCATAATCAGCTGACATAGTAATAGCCCATGAGAGAGAGACCCAGAATGAATGAGATTGCACCCCTGGTCTTCCTGACTGAATTTACACATAAGCTTCATATAACTCTTAACTTGAAGCAGCAAGAGTAACATGATGAGACAAGGAATCAATAAAAGCACTAACATATCATTATAAGATAGTTTTGTAACTCTTTGTGCTTGTATCACCTTTTAATTATGTGCAGCAGATGGTGCTCTGCAGTCACAACATCGTAGTCTTTGGAGGTCTGTGCTCAGAGTTTTAAAAGAAACTAGTAGAATTGTACAGGAAATGATATCTCTGTATCATTGCTCATACCACGGCAAATGCAATGACAGTCTGAAGCTGAAAATCAATGGTTTGGAAGCAAATGATGGCCATAAAGTATCAATAAGCTTGGCTTGATTACTTATCCTTGGTGTTCTGGACGTTTAGGTCTGAATGTCATATCTTTGACTTGACTTTAATATTTTAGATCTGAATTGAACTCATTAAATTTGAGCAGTTTGAATATAGTTTAGAATATTGCATAAATAATATAAATCAATTTCCCTTTTGTGAACTCAATAAATGTATATGGGATTTTTCAAAAAATACATAACTTTGAATTTATTATTTGAATTTTAAAAGTAGGAATTCAGACCACATTAATTAAGCTGGATAGTTTCCAGTCTAAAATGTTTCAGTGCTGTAAATTCAGTGGTATTTTAAATTTCAACAATAATGATTATATTTCATAATTAGGTTTACAGTTAATTATAAAATTCTGTTTTTATGGCCATTATTTGCATCCATACAGTGGTGCAGTGTTTTTTTTTTTTTTTTTTTTGTTTTTTGTTTTTAATAAAACTAAGTCATTTAGTTTGATTTATTCATCATATGGACCAAACCTAAACCAAGCACCAGAGGAATACCCATATACTGTATATAACAAGTGGACGTAGTCATCTTGGCGTCACCCATTGGTAAGACATTTTTTTTTTTTTTCAATTAGACATTTTTAGGCAACCAAAAAGTTATAATTAACTTTCATGAACTGAAAACACACTGTGAAAGGTGTTAAGGTTCTAAGACGAAAACACAGAGAACAACCACACCGGACAACGCTGTGGTAGCGACCGGTCAATCACAATTTATAACCACGCCCTAAAACATCCCCTGCTTTATCTTCTGTTTGACTCTAAATGGGACCATAAATTACTAAATGAACACCATGCTGTATTGAAGAAAACCATAAACTCATGTTTACAATGTTTACTAAGGTAATAAATCAAGTGAGAAGAACGGTTGTTTTCTCATAGACTTCTATACAATCAGACTTCTTTTTGCAACCAGAGGAGTCGCCCCCTGCTGGCTATTAGAGAGAATGCAAGTTTAAGGCACTTCCGCATTGGCTTCACTTTTCAGACCCCGAGGTTGCTCACTGGGAATACCTCCGACAGGCAGAACATTACAGGCTCCCAGGCTGCCTTCAAAAGTACAACAAAACATCCATGCTGATCTGCTTAGCCATCCTGCCCCTCAACCCCCTAATGAACAAGGGCAAAAGAGCTCTTGGGTTTAGCCTCCCCCTCTTACCCCAACTTAACAAGATGTCCCCCCACTCGCTCGCTTTCTCTCACACACACTGACATGTTTGCACGGTGGCGCACACAGCCACACACCTCCCAAACCCCAAACCACTAACCCTCAGACCAATCTGTCTGTGGCACTAAAGTATTATTAGACTTACACACTCTCAAAGGGGAAACAGTGAGTGCTGAGAGCTGGAAGATGAGATATGCTACAGGGGCTACTAGTTCCATTAAAATGGCATTCACTGGGGTCTTTGTTATCATCGGCCCTGACGTTTTTCAGGATGTAGTGGGGCTTGCTGATCCATGACCATCTCATCTATCTTTCAGGATTTGAAGGAAGTTGGTGTGAAATTGACACCAATGAGTGTAGCTCAAATCCATGCCAGAACCAGGGCGACTGTGTGGACCGGGTCAACAGCTACAGGTAAAGAGTGTTATCCATAACCAGCTTTTCATTCCTTAGGAGGCCAGAAAAATGTCAGGCTTTGTCGTGATGGACTTTAAACATTAATAAATCCAGAGTGTCAGTACCAGCAACCTTCATTCTTGTACAGGTTTCAGGACATTATGCTGTAATTCTGTTACACTAAGCTAATAGATTTGCTCTGTGCCCTTTCTTAAAATGTATTTTAATGGGTTTTGTAATGTATCATTTCAGGTTGAAATGAGGTCAAATTGTTAACAAAAAAAAATCACTTTTAATTGCTCTTTTTCTGCAGCCCTTATGTTTAAACAGTAGAAATCCATGCTTATGTCACTGTGCTGTATGTGCAGTCAGTCTAAATATGATGTGTAATTAATATCATTAAATTTCTATAGATTTTTTTTCCCACTTTGTTCATGTGCCAGTAGGAAGCAGATACATCTTCTATTTTCCATCTGAGACAAGATATCAATATTAGTGATTTCTCCTATCCAGCTGTGATTGTAAGATGGGATTTTCTGGCCTTCACTGTGAGGAAGACATCAATGAGTGCACCTCCAGCCCGTGCCACAACTCCGCCGTTTGCCAAGACCTCGTGAACAAGTAAGTATGGTTCCTCCTTTGCTGTTTTAGCCGCTTTAAAAATTGCACATATCTGTAAATGCCAGGCAGCATTAATTTCCTGTGAATAAAAAACATAACGGGTTCTCCAAAGAAAAACGTGTGAGGTTCCCCCGTCAAAGTGTTCCGGTTTATATAACAAGCCGGTCTTCATCCTTGACACACATAAGCTGCTATTCTAAAGACAGAGAGCGAATTCAGCAGGAACACATCATGTATCTAGATTGGGCTTTACTCCACTGGTGCTCCTCTCTCTGCTGTGCTTAATGGGAGCCCCGGGGCTTCCAGGCTTAGTCGGACAGATGGGTAGCGAAGTCCCAGGGCCAATTTGAGTCCTAAATGGTTTGTCTCCAGTTTGTCTCCCGTCATGATTTCGCTCCCATGTGACCCGGCCCTGCTCAGAGCGCTCCCCTGATTGCACAGTCCAGGGAGTTCACATCAGGTGTGTTTTAACCTCGCTGCCCACCACAAACACTGAACGCGCCGCTATCTCCATCCCCTCCTGACCCAACAAGCCGAACAAGTCCATCTGCACTGAGGTTGATGAATCCGACTCTGCAGTTTACTCACTGAGCCTTTGCTATCTTTTTCTGTTACGTTGGATACTTTGACTCTGTAAAAATCACATCATGTTCTCTCATCTATGTACGTACAGTAGAGGCAAACACATACAGGCAGCGGTGTAGCAGAGGGCAGAGATGTCTCAGATCAGTCCGGCCTTTATAGTTGACACAATTAGGCGGGCGCATTTCTGCTCTGGAGTAATAAAAACCATTTAGCATATTACAGAAATGTGATGTAACTGGTTTCACTGATAAAATAATAATGTCTAACTAATCAAAAGATGTAGTTTAGATTTTAGCACAGAGGTGTCTAATTACATGTTTTCTTATTATCTCGCTTACAAACAGGATAAGCATCTCCTCTGAGGTGTATGGTCAGGGGATATTAGACCCGCCGACAGCTGCAGGGAGGGATTTGAATTGAGCAAACCGCATTATTGGACGGATGAATCTCTTCCCAATAGTAATAAATCATCAAATATAATTCAAATTAAGTACACACAGGGAAAGGTAATTGCTGTCATATTGTTATTTTTTTTTTCGAAGAGCTGCCGGTCAGTTTGAGAATGAAAAACAGGTCTTAAAGGGATAGTTCGGGTGTTTTGAAGTGGAGTTGTATGAGGTACTTATCCATAGTCAGTGTATTACTTACAGTAGATGATGGTTGGTGTGCCCCCAGTTTGGAGAAACAGACAGGAGTACTGGCACCGAAGCAAAGCAATAAACCACTGTGGGTCGGGGACTGGCAGCAAAGCATATTTTAGTCACCTTAAAGAAAGGCTCACCTAAAAGAATTGTATCCGTTTAAGTGTACGCTATATTTAGAATATTTTCACCTCTTTATCTTGCCGTCAGACAGCCCTTTCTGACGAGGAACTGAACTGAAAGTGAAACTTATCTATGCTCTCTCCAAAGCCAGCAGGCTCAGATGACAAAAAAAAGTATAGATACGTTTTAGTTCAGTTTGCTGTCGGAAAATATTGTAAATATAGCGTACACATAAATGGATGTAATTTTTTTTGTTGGCTAAAATCCGTTTTGCTGACGGCCCCTGTCCACAACACTGTATTGCTTTGCTCTGGCGTCGGTACTCCTGTCTGCTTCTAGATGCTGGGGACGCACCAACCGTCATCTACTGTTGATAATACACTGACTATGGATAAGTACCTCATACAACCCCACGTCAAAACACCCAAACTATTGTATCCCTTTAATGTGCACTTTAGTTTGTCTTGGTGGGTTTGGAACACACACAGTTTTTCTCCAATTAATTGCTTTGCTGTGAAAAATATTTCTGGTTATTTTAAAGCTACGGTAAGAACTGAACTGAACACAGTATGCTCTAATTACTGTCTGACACACTGGTCTTCACTGGATTTCGCTTTATTTCCTAATGATTGAGTGTTATCACATCTTCCTCAGGTTCCACTGCGTTTGCCCTCCTGGTTATTTCGGAACGCTGTGTGACCTGGATGTGAATGAGTGTGAAGTTTCACCTTGCCTACACGAGGGCATCTGTATCAACACACCCGGGGGCTTCAAGTGCGTCTGTCGGCCTGGATACTCAGGTAGCTCTTTACCCTCAGGTGACACGAAGATCAATACGAGAGTCTAAAAAAGCTTATCACGGCCGCACGCCATTGAGGCAACTCTGACACAGATCTGGCTTAGTGTAAAAAAAAAAAAAAAAAAAACCCAACTGCTTCACAATACTTGCTTTTAATTAGCCTGCCTGCCTCTGCGAGATACAGCGGCTGCCTTTCAGTAAAGCCAACAAGAGATAAATTCACGTCACCCATTTGTTATCTGATGGAAACATCTCAGTGTCAGTTAGTTGCCTTTTTATTTCATTTCATCAGTTTCTTTAGTCTCAGATTGTTGTTTTACTTCAATCCATTTGTCTTATTTTCCACTCAGACAGATAAGCTATTTTAGCGCGTATGTGTGTGTGTGTATATATGTGTGTGTTCAGTATCTAAAGAAGCCGATTCCTGTCAGGTACTGGGAAGATTAATTTCATTTGTCTTCCCCACTGTATCATCAATTTATCCTTCCCCAGTTGAGAGAGGGGGGGAAATCTCGGAGGTATTGCTACTCTGGAGAGCCCAGCCTGACACGCATGGCCCAATTCCCACAGAAGCAGCTTTTTATTATTAGGCCTCCGCACAGCATAGTACAAGTCATTACTTTTTCTGTTGCTCTAAGCTCATCTGAGGAAACAGGGTTCCCCAAGAGAGCAAGCGGCCAGAGGATACAGTTTGGATTGGCTCAAACCAACTAGAACTCGTACAAAATATTTGCTCTAGTAACACGTGTAACAGCAACTTTTTCACAAAAAACTCAAAGTGCTGCTGTGTGACTTCTTTTTGTATTGCAGTCTAATAGTATATTTGCCGTCTTAGGGGTGATTCATCATCACGTCATGTTCGCGCAGCCTGATTGGAATTGATTGAAATGTTATTCTGCTTTGATGGTACGATGCGTCGGCTCCTCTATCACTGAAATACTGTAACTCGTTGTGTCACTTGATGGTATTATCATGTTATTTGCTTCAGCCATCAGGGAGGTCGCGGGGTGTTTTTTTTTTTTTGCATATCGAATGACAACATTGATTTTGAATGGAACAGTTGAAGCTGCTTACTAATAAATCAGCCCGGTGCTATATCTACTCACTTTTCATGGGTGTGATTAAGCTATAATGACACTTCATTCCCACCTGCGTCGCTATTCATATTGGATTTCCTTAGTTGTTGGTCAGTGAGTCAGTGCATAGATGTTTTTTTTTTCCATTTGTGGAAATACTCTGGCTATTACCTCTCTTTTCTAAACTATTGGAACATTTTAAAGCTTTTTTTTTAATATGTAACATGTTTGATCTTTGAGAAATAATTGAAGCAAAAAGCCAGAAAATTGTTTTATTCACATTTCTGACACTTCTTCCTGCTTTTATCCTTTTTTTTTTACCTTTCTAAACGTCTCTATGACCCACTTAGAGGGAAGACATTAAGATTAAAAAGCTTTTTATCTTCCTCTTTTCCTAGCCTCTTAGCAAGCCAGGTGTCAATATGAATCACTTGTTCAATAGTTACAGCTTTAACCTAATCACATGCTTTATTTCTAAATACAATGTAATATTGTTCTCAATGCGTCGTATTGACAAACACTGCTGTATCTTACGCTGTAAGTCAGTCTTGGCAGTTGCCTAAATCGCAGCTGTCTGATCATTATTTAGGATGTTTTTGTCTAAAAAGGCCCCGCAATCCCGATAACGTTTCATTTAACTGTACATGGGCGCCGTGCTCTGTGCCGAGGTCAGAAGTCATTACGGCGACATGATTAATGGGTAATCTTGTTTATATAAATCACGCTTTAAGCACACTATTCGTCACCTTCTGTTTCCTCTTCTTCGCCCATCATTAAGGAACATGTTCCCTTGAGTGATGGTACAGTGCAATCAGCACATTGTTGCAGCTCCCTCAGTCAGCACATTGTTGGATGATGATGGTCCGGCCCTGGCAACGCTGTTTGCTGTTAAGGCTTCAGTAAATTCACTCTTTTACTGGGTGAACTTGATGAATTATATTTGGTTAATATTTCTATCTTTGCCACTGCAGAGATCTGTTGCTTTAGAGATGTAGTGTACAGTTAATGTGAGTGGAATAATGGGATTTATTAGCTGTATCAATATAGAAATGTAATAAAATAGAAATAAAGGAGTAAGGAACATGTAAATAATGCTAAAATATATAACACAATATATGAGAAAAATCAGTAAATAATAAAAAAATGTGAATAAGAAGTAGGAATATAATAAATATGTACACATATGCACTTTAAAGACATACAGCATACTGTATAACATATAGCCACAGTCTAATTAAGTGAATAAATGTTGCTACTGTGACTGAGTACATGACTTATACATGTGTTTTTGGGCTAAGTACTAATTAGAATGTATTGAAATTTTTCTTTAAAGCTATTTCAGACCGTTGTTGACCAGTCTGCAGCATTAAATATTCAATATATAATCCCATATCTCATTCATAGTTCAGTCTTCTTAATGTTTTATGTCGGGTGTAAAATGCCAGCCCAGAAGCTAAAGTATTTAATGACTTCTGACCTAAATAAAAAAACATCAAAATACATTATGTGAGCATCGCTCTGTGGGTAATGTGATATATAGAAGTGTCATAATGAAATGTGTGTATTGAATGAATAAGAGATTTTTCACTCATCGCTTCATTTCTCTCATCACACTTCTGTATTACATTATCCATAGTGCAACTCTTATACTCTTATTCTCTTATTATTTTGGGTTCAGGGATTGTTTTTAACCTCCTTGCATTCATAAATTGTGAATTTTCCAGTTGCAGTTTCCCAAGAAATGAGTCGTTTTACGTTCTGTAATGAGAGAACATGATGATTTTTTTTGTGTACAATAAAGACGGTTTGTATAGTCTCTTTCATGAAAACACGGGAGGCTAGAAATGCATTCTTGCTCCTGTTGTCACCATGTTTGTTTACATCTGTGTCACAGATGAAAAGCCAACCAAATGATTAACGACGGGTCAGTCGTAATTTTTCATCTCTCTATTCCTGGAAGTTGAGATTTTAGGAGTAGTACATAATCTTTTTTACCACTTTAGTGAAAAACAACATCACAAAAATTCCTGTTTGTGGAATTAGCTACAAGCCATTTCTTTTTAATTCCTCAGCCAAACGAGTCACTTCTGCGGATCTCTCTGAATCAGTACCTGCTGTAATTTAGACTACTATATAAACACCGTGTTTTCCCAACTTGTGTTCTGATTTGTTGGCAGAAGGGAGACTAATTCTGACACTTTGTGTTATCTGGTGGTTCCCTCACAGCTTGAACTCTCCCCTCCCCTTCATTCCTCCTCTGATCTCATTGCTATTTTTGTGAGGTCTGCATAAATAATAAATATCGTCAACAGCTCTGAGTAAAGCTGACTTACTTAGTGAATCCTCCGAGTTGTCATAAATGTGGCTGATGGACAGTGAAGCTATAAGTTGTTTTGAGGACAATTCATGTGTTCCCTTTGAGTCAGCACATTTGGTGCAGTACAGTTTGTTTTGAGGATTGTGCCTTAATAGACGCTGTACTGTGTCGGCGCAGCTGTAAGGATATACAGTGCGTATAGTGTAGTATGTGACACACTTATTAGTTCAGTGCTGCACTTCACTGAGTCCTCTCAGAGACACTGACTATTGTCGCAGCACGCGCCGTTCTTTTAGTAGGCTAGAGTCGTATATGTCATGTAATTAACTTGACACACTTTTTTCAAAGTCTTTCTAATTAATTTAGTTAATTTGTTAAATAAGTTTAAGGTGTTTTAAAGGGTCAGTTCACCCAAATTACAAAAAAAAAAAAAAAAAAAGGCAGTTAGCTTTGGTTTTATTTGCCCTAGTTTTGAGATACTTTTGCCTCCATCCCAACTTCATGGAGGAAGTAACGGGGACGCTGTTTCTGGAATGAATTTGGGTAAATTGTCCTTTTAAAGAAGTCATGCCACTTTATGTTTATAGTTATGTTATTTGTTTCACACTCACTTTTTTCACAGTGGACTACCTCCAGGTCTGAAAAGTGAAACCAATTCAGAAGTGCCTTAAACTTGCATTCTTTCTAACAGCCAGCAGGGGGCGACTCCTCTGGTTGCAAAAAGAAGTCTGATTGTATAGAAGTCTATGAGAAAATGAGCCTACTTCTCGCTTGATTTATTACCTCGGTAAACATTGTAAACATGAGTTTATGGTCTCAGTTGTTAGTTTCAAGTCTTCTTCAATACAGCATGATGTTACTTTAGTACATTATGGTCCCATTTAGAAAAGCAGGGTTTGCTTTAGGGCGTGGCTACGTTGTGATTGACAGGTCGCTACCACAGTTTTGTCCGGTCTCACAGTGTGTTTTCAGTTCACGAAAGTTAATTGTAACATTTTGTTTGCCTAAAAACGTCTTGTTCAGCGTTCGGTTATACTTAGCTCCACCCTCTTGTGTCACTTCTGGTCGCAAAAAACCAAGATGGCGTCATCCAAAATGCCGAACTTAAGGCTTTAAAACGGCAGTCCACACACCAGTGGGTGATGTCAGGGTTACTATGTCCACTTATATATAATCCATGCTTTTTTTAGAGAAATTATTTAATTTAATCAAGTGTTTATTGTTATTTCAATATCAGCAGGGGATAAAAACAAAATCAGTGGCTCATCACTTTAATTCAACACAGACCAGTTTTTTACTGAATTGAAACTTGAGATGTAACCATGACTCATTGTTTAGGTTAGAGCCACAACTAATGATTATTGTCATGATCGATTAATCAATAAACAGTCTAAAACCCAAAGATATTCTATTTAAAGTCAAACAATGCTGAGAAAAGCAGCAAATGCTCATATTTCAGAAGCTGGCACCACTGAACGTTTGGCATTTTTGCTTAATAAAATACATAGATGATGAATCAGTTATAACTATTTTTTCTGTTGATAAAATAGATACAAAAAATGGATTCATTGATCATTGTTTCAGCTCTGGTTTAAGTATTTGTGAGTCAATATTTTATTACATGGCAGGCAGACTTTGTCTTCAGTATTAACAGCTCATCTGTCATTTCCACGTTCTTTAGAGATCTGCGGTTGCTGCATATAACGTTTTTTATTCCTAGTCATTAGTCCTATCATCAGTCACATAAGCCCGATCCATCCTCTAAAGTTCAAATAACAGTTTGAACAAGTTCACATGATGTTCTGTAGAAAACTAAGGTTAAAAACTTAGTTGAAACTTCCAGTAGGAGATAATATTTCTGCTTCATGCTTTGATTCAGCTGCTATTCATGTGGCAGCTGAATACTGATAATTAAAGTTAAAGTGTCAGACAGAATCACCAGATACAAGTTAAAGCCACTTTGAATTATGTTTTTTTCATAGCAAACCTTTTCATTAACAACATTCAAGGTATGTTGTCAGAAATAGCGGAATAAAATGTGTGCAAGAGGTAACTTGAGGTGAAGAAAATAACAGAAATCCTTGCAACACCAGTGAACTACACGCAGCACACTCGTGTTTACCATCCCTGCCAGTCTGTGATCACTTTATATCAAAGGTTGCTAAAGAGACCAGAGACTAAAAACATGTCGCAATGGTGATGAAGCAGCTTTATCTGGACAGTATGCTGCTGCTAGGAGACGGTGCTTTGCTCTTAGTTAAAGGGAAAGCGGTGAAAACATTCTAAATATAGTGTACACTCAAACTGATGTTGATTTTTTTAGGTGAGTCTTTCCTTGAGGCAAACATTTTTTTGCTGGCGGCCACGTCCACAGCTGTACATCGCTT
This sequence comes from Sebastiscus tertius, assembly GCA_916701665.1. Taxonomy (NCBI): domain Eukaryota; kingdom Metazoa; phylum Chordata; class Actinopteri; order Perciformes; family Sebastidae; genus Sebastiscus; species Sebastiscus tertius. Next base: position 90,758 of record CAKAOH010007234.1, on the reverse strand, counting down.
TGCTTCCGTGCGGTAACTCCTGTTTCTCCAAGCTGGGGGCGTGCTGACCGTCATCTACTGTATAATACACTGACTATGGATAAGTACCTCATACAACCCCACTTCAAAACACCTGAACTATCTCTTTAAGGCCCAGACACACCAAACTGACATCTAAGAACTAGCGGCGATGAAGGCTGACGCTTGGGCCAGACTGTCCGCGTCAGCAGTGCAGGACGGCTGCGTTGCTGAACTACTGCATGTCCCACGCATGGGTTGTCCAAACCGACAGCGTTTCTGCTGCTGCTGTGCTCCTACCGCCAGCTGTTTCTTTCTACATTGAGTTTGACTTTCATAATGGCCATTTAATTTCATTATAAATTTAATTTATATTTATTTTAGACAGAAAGAGGTTAAGAAGCGTGTGCTAATTTATAAATAATAGTAATAATCCACAATTAAAACCCCGTACTTTATTCATTCATGTAGCCATGCAAGTCACTGCATTTTCTACAACACTGTCCTGCAGATATTTCAGAATAAAAGCCTTTTGTTAACAAATGAAGGAAATGAAAGCAGGAAATGTTGATTTTAAAAATAAATCTTTACTTTTTTCATATACGTGACATATTCTTGAAACTGTAGTAATAATGCTGTTATGATGTCAACATACAGTCAAAAGCAAGGCAATACCACAATAATAACGTGTTAATGTGTCTGTAAAATACAGGTGATGAGTTGTTGACCAGGATGGCTCTATAGTCTGCCTCTAGTTTAATATTTTGCAAGTTGATTTTCTTATTATACAGTTTTCAAATAATTGATTTTCATCTTGTACAATTGTTCAGGATGTGGTTTCGCTGACAATAGCGTAGAGAATGCTGCACAAATGTGTAGTCATTGGGCTACAGCATTTGTCCAGTGTGGCCCTTTTGTTTTCGATTCATCTCTCTCTGTTGAGGGACACATGTACTGCACAGATCGGACGCTAGGATTTCATTTGGGCAGACAGGAACAGCGTGAATGGAAGATACTACTACAACAACAGTATGATTTTCTCTGCTTTAGAGTCAGAATTAGTCATGATGAAGGTTGCAGTTACAATACAATCTCAAAAATACATTGTCAGTAAAAAAGTAAGTAGTGTGACCTGAGTGTGAATCACATCCTGAAGATCTATTGAAAATAATGAATGATGTTGACAAAGCAGTTTGCATAGTCAATAGGAAACAGTTTTTCAGATAATCATTACATACCTTTACAACGGCATACTGTATGTAACCACGTGGATACAAAATTGAAGGATAAAGGTGGTGTTTTTTTTTTCTTTTTGATGATAATCAACAATGAAAATGCTAACAATTAATTCATCGTGACATGTCTTTGTAACCACAGCCTGATAGATTATCTGTGACTCACACCTCCACTGCATTCAGAAACTATTAAAAACATATGAAAGAGCCATACTGATGCATTTTGTCAGCATATTCCTTCATTGCAGTAAACACAGCCAGTTTGTCAGAACAGAGTAAAAATGGGATCGTGTCAGGAGCATGTGCAGAGATCCAAAAAACAGTCGCAGAGGTGTTGCAGAATTATAAAAAGTCAGGCTTTAAGGTTGTTTGTCTGTTTTTACAAAGACTTGCGTAGATGTTTGAGGTTTAAAAAGATATTCTCTTATTGAGTTGTTGAATATGTAATGTCTCACTAAATTATGCTTCATTTCCTATAGGGGCACGGTGTGAAGTTAACATCGACGAGTGCGTTTCAAACCCATGCCGGAATCGTGGGAAATGTATCGACGCGCCTAATCGATACCACTGCATGTGTCCAGACGGCTTCATCGGGCTCCACTGTGAAACCGACATTGATGAATGCATGTCGGCACCTTGTCTTCATGGGAGGTACAGATTTTTTTTTTTTACCGCCATTTAAAACAGAAAGACTGCAAAACGCGGTGCAGAAATTACATGGAATTATTTTTAATTATACTCCTTGCCGGCGCAGTGAGTGGAGACATATGTCATATGTTGTAAGGAGCTAATGTGATGCGCCTACAGGTTGTCTTTGTGGTCTCTAAATTATAGTTGTTAATTCCGTTGAAGGGGAAACACTCGGTCGTTGAAAAGGTTATATCTCTCTAAAGGTTCTGCATTAACTATACAGCAACATACCTGCATGTATGAATGTGTTTTTGTTGATTTCATTCAGTAGTATGATTTTTTTATGAATCAATTCCGACCCCATCTGTTGTGGCCTTCTCAGCTGTAAAGATGGAGCATACTCATACTCCTGTCTCTGTGAATCTGGATGGACCGGCAGCAGATGTGAAACAAACATTGACGTGAGTTGAGTTTAATTAATAAACCTGCTGGGTGTTCAAGAGGAGTGTCAGGAGAGTTTTGTAATCTTTATGTGGCCTTTGGTATCACTAACTATATTGATTTTTCTACAAGATCAAGTCAATTGAACTACCAGGATCATGTAAGCATTGTACAAATACCTGATTAAAATAAATTGCTTAGTCTAATGCCTAATTGATTTAAACCACAGATTGTACTGGGCTCTAGAGATAACACATTGAGTTGCTTATAATGTCTCTGTGAGCATTCGGTTCAATGGATAATCTGCTTTTTAACTACTAACAATACATTTTAAACCAAACACTATGCATTTTAAATGGTAAATCCTGCATTTTATGGTTGCATCTATCAAAAATATTAAGCATTATTGTTAAAGCGCCTTTGTCTTTTCATCTCCAGGACTGTGCTTTCGGTCCCTGTTTGAATGGAGGCTCATGTGTGGATCTCATTGATAAATACGCGTGCTTCTGCCAGGATGGTTATACAGGGAAAACTTGTGAGAATGACATAGATGTCTGCAAAGACGCCACGTTTGATGTCTTGCTGTGTTTCAACGGAGCCACCTGCCTTGACGGCGAGGGATCAAACTTTACATGCAGGTGAGTTGGTCCACTGTTACAAGTCTTTTATTGCTTTGATGAACAGATACTAAAAAAAAGTTGTGAGTGGTAAATGTGCCACAACTATCATGGTAAACTGCATATGCCATGTGAGACTGGAAGGCTTGATAGGTGTGTAACTAAGGGGGCATGGCTTAATAAACAGCATACTTGCCAACCCTCCCGATTTTCCCGGGAGACTCAAGTTTTTCATTGCCACAATTGTCACAATTCTCCAGTATTTCTCCCGATTTATGACAAATTTTCACACCGTTTTCTTGTGAAGTCTTAAAAAAGCTGTCGTGGCTCGGCGCAAGACATTGGAGGTAATGTTTTTTGGACAGGTTTAAGTGGTGCCATTGTTGCATTTTTTCTGAAAGGGCCATCACTGAGTGAGAGACGGAGAGAGAAATGGAGAGTTGGCTATTAGAAATACTCAAGCAAGGGCAAAAAATGAATGAATGAATGAATGAAAACAGATGAATATTAGTTTATGACAGAGATTCACACAACTTTAAGCCAAATTATTCAGTATAGTACATAAAAATGCTGTTGCAGTGTACTTATTATTTTGTTGTTTTCACTCTTTAAAAGTCACCAGAATGCAGGAAACAAAGTCTCTGAAACTCAAATGTTCCCAGACTTCCTCCCTATTTTTGAGGTCTCAATGTTGGCAAGCGTGATAAACAGTCAATACCGAAATATTGAGGAGTTGCAAGTATCACAGGTGAACTGGTAAAATTAATAAAAAAAATACTTTATCATCTGAATTTGTATCCTCTCTTATTAAGATCAATGTCAGTGTTCTAGGAATTTGGCTTGTCTAACTAAAAACACATCTTGTCTCACAACAGTGGTGCATTTGTGCATTTATACACAGCAGCAGTCCTCCAAGTTGGCTGCAAGTGAATCATTGCTTTTAAATTGCTGACATACTCTCCCCTGAGTGATGAAGTGTATCTGAATACAAGGTATATGTAGTAAGTGTGTGCAGATTTGACACGCAGCAGCTCCCTGGATGCCTCACAGTTAATTACATTGTCTAACCTTGTGCTGATGTGCTGCTATATGCTCAGTGTCATGATTTAATGTATCCCCGACTACCACCGATAGGTCGGTGCACTTCACAGTGTCGTATATTGATGCACTGGACTGCCTACTGCCTCAGTACAGCATTTTTCATAATGTTTACTTTGTTGCAGGCTAATTTGTGTGCGTATATATATTACAGAGAGGCTGCGTAGCGTATGTTGTGCATTCACAGATAAATGTGCACACTAAGGACAAACAATGTCCTTTAGTGTCCTGCTGATCTGCAACATGATTGTGCATTGTGTGCACTTTCCAGAACAGAGGATTCTTTTGCTGAAATCGGACATCAAATGAGCTTTATTGTGGTATTATTCAGTGGTTATTGGCCTTATTTAGATTCAGTATTCAGTACAAAGAGTGTGATGCTGACGTAAAAAAAAAACATTTTACACCCCCAGAAAACATTAATACAGACTAAGCTGTTGTGTTAGAGTGACAGCAGGTTCCAATCTTGTGTTTTTGGTGAAGGAGGCGACCCTCTTGTTTACATTCACATCTCAGACTGTGACTTTAAAATCACATTAAAAGATTTTTTTTTGAGAGTCAAGCATATTTTGCACATCCACATATTTTTTTTTTCCACTTGAATGGAGAGAGTTTGGTCAGGCTAGCACACCAACTAATGGCCTAAAATATGAAATCAGTCATGCAATAGCTTCTTGGCCAGACCACATCCACAATACATGAAATACAGTGTTGTTTTTATCATTTGCATGTTATGTGTTAAGTGGCACACATTCATTTTTGCACTTGTTCGACAAACGGCCTCAAAACCACTCCATCCTCTCTCTGTTATGGCGGTCAACCAAGAGGTTATTCATGCAACCCTTTGCCCATTTCCTGTAGATGATCACATCAACTGTGCCTCACAGATCTGTTTACAACAGATGTCACATTACCAAAAAATTGAAATGGAAATTTTAGCCTCATAAATAGAACAGGAAATAGTCCGAATCTGAGAATCTGCATTGTTTCTTTCCCATTGTTCTGCTTGTGTCAACTTTTTCTGATGTCAAATATTCCCAGAGATGTTTCGTGAGTTTACGGTCTGGTGACTGTGAATTGGAAATCCATGCAAGTCAGCAGACCTTGGTCTTCCTTTGGCCTCAGGTAGCTTTGATGCATGATCAGGCTCATTGTCCATCTGGAAAATGACTGCTCTTCTACAAAAAACGTAAAGCCGGTGGGGATGACATCTGCAGAATCGAGCGGTACCTCTCTTTGCTCAAGGTGTAGCTTATCCTCTGCAAATCACCCAACCTCACAACAGAAAGCCTTTACCGCACCTAAACATTTCCCCTTTGTTTACCTGTGGGTTTTATGCACTGCTGAATCGATCCATTTTGTTTTATCTTCCCCTTAAATGAGATCTCTAATTTTAAGTTTGTCATCTTGAGTTTTCAGCAGTGAGTTGTTTGTTTTTTTTTTGGTATTGTGTGACATGAACAGGTTTTGTTAAAGAAATTGATTAGCAGTAATGATATGACCATATTCATTAATTCCAGCTAGGGACACAACAGCCAAGGCCTTTGGTTCGAGAGCGGTCCTTTGGCAACACCATCTGTTAACTACTCTCTGAACTTCATTCAGGTGGTATGGAAATATCCTGTGCCAGAACTCCAAAGTACTTTGTCATGGGTCTGTCACTGTTTATTTGTGGATTTGTTGTTGGATTTATTATGAATATTTAGCTGCAAGTTTGACTAATGCATTGTTGTTCCTTTCTCAGGAGAGCATCTGGATGTACACACTTGAGTTGTTCAGATTTAGTATACTGTAGACACTGTTGAGTTCAACAGAAAGTAGGTTACTACTCTGTAGGTGTAAAAAATAAAGTAATACAGAATTTCAGATACTTTTAGAGTGGCAACAATTAATCAATTAGTTAGTTAATTAATTGCCAACTATTTCGATAATTCAATAGTTAACTGGTTAAATATTTTTTTAAGAAAAACCTGTGGCCCTTTGCTGCATCATCCCCTCTCTCTCTCTCTCTCTCTCTCTCTCTCTCCCCCTTTCAATACTACTCTGTCACTGTCAATAAAGGCATAATGAGCTAAAAATAAATATAAAAACTAAGTGGATTTAAAAAAAAATTTAAAAAATCACTGATTACAGCTTCTTAAATGGGAATATTTTCTGGTTTCATTACTCCTATATGACAGTAAACTGAATATATTTGATTTGTGGGACAAAACAAGACATTTGAGGACGTCATCTTGGGCTTTGGGAAACACTGATCAACATTTTTCACCATTTTCTGACAATTTATGGACTAAACCAGGAATCAATTAATCAGGAAAATGATCACCAGATTAATTCACAATGAAAATAATCATTAGGTGCAGCCCTAGATACTTTGTAAGTCCCCACATATATATTTTATGGATATTATACAGGACTTGAAATGATAATTGAATTATAAATAGTAGTTAAAAGTAATTCCATTTATTAAAGGTGGTATTGATAACATTCAGCCACTAGATGTCACATTCTCCCTCCCCCGTTCCATTGCATTCACTTCACAACAAGTCGTTGTCAGGCACTTACTGTCAGTCTCCGCCATTTATCTGTTTTTTCCACACTAACTGATGACACAAAGATACCACGTGATGCCAGCGTCATTATACTATTGGCTCACAAGCCTTGTTAGAAGTGGGAATCAAACATCAGATATCTTCCACAGAGATAAACAAAACATTAATTTTGAACCCGCTCGCATTTTTACAATTATTAATTCTCAATCATAATAATTTTTTTCAGGAAACTCTGCACCTTTTTAAAGGCCCTGAAGATGTATTATTTTTTTTAAATATTAATTTACATAAAAGTTGTATCAACAAAACATTTAAATCAAGTTTAAATATAATTAGTTTGAATTGAACTCACTCTTTTACCGCCTGTTTTACTGATTCCACTGATGTTTCTCTGAAGAGTCCAGATTTCTCTGTTTTAAATAATATACTCTAAAATAAGAAGCAACGACTGACTATGAAAAAGCTGTTTTGATAAATAATGAAAACAAGCAGTTCTTACAGCTGCAGCGTGTCAGACCCACAAGAAGGAAGTGACAGCGCTGTGCTGCGAGACAGCCTCACGGTCTGAAAGTATGATATGTTTTCTTAGCTGTCCACCAGGTTTCACGGGGGATTTCTGTGAAGTGGATGTTAACGAATGTTGCTCGGCTCCCTGCCACAACGGTGCCATTTGCCAAGATCTTATTAATAGCTACGTCTGCCACTGCAGGTCAGGTGAGTCACATCCGGTGAGTTTCTCCACGTACTTTGAAATGAGGCAACCAAAGCAGGTTTTTATTTCCCTTTTTAAAAGACCTGTTAAAGGAAACCTTCGTAGCTCATGAACAAGATTACGAAGACACAGCCTAGATGGAAACACGTTTTTTGAAGTGAACCATAACATTTCACTGTGCCCCAGATGTGTTAGAGTACAGTTTACCATATGTAAACCATGTTAATACTTACAGGATGCCCATATTGGATTGAAATGGGCCACATAAAGTGTCACTAAAGGTTACCATATTGCCTGCATAGCGTCTGCGCCTCAAAGCCGTTCAAAAGTCATCGGCTTTTCTCCAGGGAGAAATTTGTCGCCATACAGTACTAAAAAAGACAGTGATAAAAAGACGATACGGACCCGGGCCTCATTAAAATGTATGTGGCGTCTTACTCTTTAGTGAAAGCCTTTTCTTGTCTTTGTATGTGTGTGAACCCAAAAAGAAGCAAATCAATGTAGGAGAATCTGATTGATATTCACTTCAGAGGGTGGAAGTGGGAGAGCCCGGGCTCACCACTGCACTCTGTGGGCTTTTGTTCCTGGCAGGTTGGACAGGCCTTCACTGTGAGGATGACATTAATGAGTGCCTTCCACAGCCCTGCAACCAGGGGATATGCATCCAGAATGATCCGGGCTATGGCTACACCTGTTTCTGTCGGCCTGGATTTGTGGTGAGGCTCCCCACCTTATTCCCCATCTCCCCGTCTTTTCTCTCTCTCTTTTTTTTTTTTTTTATTAACCTTTACCCTCTTGCACCCTCAACTCTTTTGTTGACAGTCTGATCATTATTTATTTATTCCTATTGTAAATCAGATTCATTTCGCGTACAGATAACATGACAACATGTGACATTTGTACTACTAATACTACTTAATATTAGGGCTGTCAGTCGATTAAAATATTTAATGGCGATTAAATGCATGATTGTCCATAGTTAATTGTGATTAATCGCAAATCAATCGCACATTTTTTATCTGTTCAAAATGAACCTTAAAGGAGGATTTGTGAAGTATTTAATACTCTTATTAATCTTATGGTAGTGGACAAATATGCTTGCTATATGCATATGTATATGGTTATTATTGGAAATCAATTAACAACACAAAACAATGACAAATATTGTTCAGAAACCCTCACAGGTACTGCATTTAGCATAACAAATATGCTCAAATCATAACATGGCAAACTCAAGCCCAACAGGCAACAGCAGCTGTCAGTGTGTTAGTGTGCTGACTTGACTATGACTTGCCCCAAACTGCATGTGATTATCATAAAGTGGGCATGTCTGTAAAAGGGAGACTCGTGGGTACCCATAGAACCCATTTTCACTCATATATCTTGAGGTCAAAGGTCAAGGGCGACATTTAAAATGGCCATGGTCATTTTTCCTCGCCAAAATTTAGCGCAAGTTTGGAGTGTCATTTAGCCTCCTTTGCAAGAAGCTAGTATGACATGGTTGGTACCAATGGATTCATTACGCTTTATAGTTTATTATAATTCCATCTTCACTCTTTCTTTAAAACTGAGCCCGTTACGACCTCCGAAAGATTGATTTTGTTAATGCGTTAGTGGCCTTAAAATGAATATGCATTAATGCTACTATAGCCCTACTTTATATAAACACTTTACACCACAAAAAGTTACTTAGGAAACAATATAACATTTTATGTTAATGTGCATAAAAACAAACTGAATTTGAATCATCAGTAATCAGATACTATTTTGCATGACATGGTTTTTAAGTTTTAAAAAAAAAACTTTTTTATTGTTATATAATCTCATGTTCCCTACTTAATGCCAATTTAATTATTCAAGCTGTAAATATTACATCCCATTCAGCATCTCATCGCAGAGTTACAGGACACATCTGAAGGCTGTTTATTTTCCAAACACACAGGGGAGGAACTGTGAGCTCAACTATGATGACTGCCTGTTGAATCCATGTCCAGAAGCATTTTCCTGTGTAGATGGCATCAACAAGGTCAACTGCCTTCCTCCTGTTACGGATGCTGTTCCCTTGGCGACTGTAGTCAAGAACACCACTCGCGGCTCCACACCCAGGGTGCAGACGCCAACACTCAGCCCGGCAACAACAGCTGAGGAATCCACAGGTACGCAGCACACTGTGCATGCATGCAAGTACATGCAGTCTTCGCCTTCCAGGTGAATATATTACATAAAAAAATCATATAAGCTTATGCATTGCTAAAGATTAAACCCTTGGTTGCCAACCTTTTTGGCTTGTGACTCCTTATAAAAAGATAGTTGGAGCCACTTTTCACATTTCAGATGTCTGAGTTGTTTCACCAAAGAGACATTTACCATCCCATGGTTTCATCCAAATAACTGCTCGAGGCCCAAAGATGTAAAATATTCCACAAAAAAATCAAAAGATTAGAGAAAAGTCTAAAAAATAAATACTTATTTCTGCAGCAGAACTTTTTTTTTCATCTTTCCTAACCTATTCATCATCTCATGACCCCTCAGATTTCTGTTGTGACCCTTTCGAGGGGCCATGACCCCTATGGTTGGAAACCGCTGGACTAAACTAACTGTATCTAAAGTAGATAAACTACCAGCAGCTCCACCTCATCCAGCTTCAACAGTGAAATGCTGCTTTAACATGTTTTACATTATACTAATGCAAACACTCATAGGTTTGATACTATATTTATACTACTGTACATTTGATTTGATTAAATATAAATATTTGTGGTATGATTTTGAATGCAGGACTGCAGGATTTTCCACTGCTGTAGTGTTACTTTTATTTAAACAAAGGCTCTGATCACTCCTTCTGTATACATGTATACAGTATGTTGCAGTATCCTTGTGCCCTCTTTTAACCCTCATTCTACCAACCTATTTAACATATAAGGACTACCGACTGAATAAACTACTGTAAGAAACAACCATCTTAGCATGTTAACTCATTACCTATTGTTATTTTAGGAAAGTTAATTTGCATATCGTGTAAAGCGAAAATAGACAAATGAGGAAATCTGTGTCTGCTGTATAGTGGTGCAACAGGTCAACAAGCCCACGGTTCGGTTTGTATTGCGGTTTTTGGTCACGGTTTCGGTTTGTTTTGCACATTAGAAAGAAGATAAAGATAACCATTTCCAATGTGATTGAACTCCAAAATATATAAATAGATTGATTGATAGTAATGAATGATTTCTATCTTATATGAAATCATAACACGGATTTTATACATGATATAAGGCAGGCTACTTAAAGGAACAACAATATGTAGGACTGACAGCGTTTAAAATGGGTACTGCAGTTCAAATTCAAAGCATTGGAGCCATCGCCCGTCCGCTCCTCTGGTGTGACTGATAGCAGTTAGCGCACGTTTTCACAATTTGAGGGTTACCTTCTAGACACAACCGCGTTAGCCACTTGCCACCAGCAGTAGCCAGAATCACTTCACAGACTGTCTGTCTCAAATACTCACTGCCTTGATAACCCAGCTGCACACGGACCACAGAGAGATGTGCCGAGGCTTTTCAGGTCTGGTAGAATCTATCGTTAACTTTATCTCTGTTGATCCAGTTCGTTAGCTTGCTTCCGTTAGCTGCAGAAGGCTGTGATGGTGTGACAATTTGTTTCATATGTGGCCACGGGGTGTCGAAATGGGCAGACGACGGGATCACACCGATTCCAAAAATGAAAACAGACTTTCAGGACCGGAACGTAAATGTCAAAGGAGAACAATCCTAGCTGGAGCATTGTTGTCAGAGAAGCCAGTATTTCAATTTAGCATGTTTCCTTAATCTCTGACGACATATCATGGTCATTTCTGTTCTGTGTTATCTATTAAAACTGCATAGGCTGCAGTTGGGTAAATAGAAAGGCAGAATAAAGCACTTGTGAAGTATGACAATAAGTAAATCTCTGGGGTCTGCAGGGACCCCAGTCGGTAGGATGAGGGTTAACTAGGCTTATACGCAGTTACGCTCAGTTCCTAATTGTGAAAGACATGTACAACTTCAAAGGCTGCATAATTTTAGGAAGTTTCTATTTCGCATCAGTTCAAATTAGTTTCTCATTTTTGAACCTGTCTGTGTGTTCAGGATGGTTCTTCGTAACTTTTGATTTTAACTTTCTTGTTTGAGGGCAAAACTTTGGATCAATATGATAATGAGTTATATTTATATACTGTAAAACACGGACTCCTGGCATCTGGAAAGAGAATCATTGTGAATATGGCAGTGTATCAACCCAAATTAATGTTTCTCAATCAAGTCAATTACTATGCTATTACTTCCATTCACATTATGTGCAAGAAAGTGACAGTAAATTATTTAAACTGATAAGCCATTACACCAATCAATTTGTACTGATGGTGGCCTAGGGATTTCTTTTTTTTTTTTTGGTTTTAACAAATTACAAAGCTATCCTTCCCTTGTCCTTCCCACCCAAACATTTTTTGCTGCACAAGGTTTGCCAGTTTTCAAAGAGAGGAGACTCCCACTGAGCTGGTACTCCAAATGTGATTTTAGAGCCTTTGGAACATAGCAGGCGATGATATATTAGCTCTGATTGAGAGATTGTCGTAGTTTGTGCAGCTGTGGGGAAAGAAAATCCTGTTAAAATCCAGTTTTGTATTGGCCACTAAAGTTCATTCTCTCTTTCTATTTGAGAGCAATAATTTGAAAGAGTGGTAAGTCCAATCATTATTTGGCACCACATCCTTTAACACTCAAATGAAGACACAGAACACAATATGTTACTGGTATTGGATTGAGTCGTCCGTGTGAGAGGAGGAATTCGGAGCACTGGGCAGATTGTTACTCCTTGACAGATGAGGTCTGTCTACCTTTGAAACTGTTCACAGAGCTGTAAAACAGACCTATTGAACACAGACGAGCTTGAACCAATTCAGTGAGACACACTGAAAATCACTGTGGGCCAAACATAATGGAGTCCTCCCCGCTGCACCTGATCCAGCCCCCATCCAGCGCATACTGCACCGGTTTAGAGAGGGTTAAGACACTGGTAAAGAAAAACAAACCCAAGCATCCATACGCACCGAAACATCTCTTTACTCTTTTACATATGAGTGCATAATCAAAGTAAATAAGTTTTAAAGTAAGGGGACCCAGAAACTCATGAGTTTATCTAACTAGGTCACCATCTAAACGCATGCAGTGCCCTTGGTGCTGCTTGAAATAGACTCAGACAGTGCTCCTTTAAACCGAAGACTGCTCCACAACCTTTGAAATATACCACGTCAATGGGAATTTATACATAGAGGGGCTATACACTGACAGTACAGGATACCATCTTGTCTTAACAACCAAAGAACATTTGAATTAGCTCAAAATGTTGATTTTTTTTGTTTTGTTTTTTTTTCTTAAAGGAGCTAAATTCGATATCCAGAGCATTAATATAGCAGCAAACAACTATTGTCTATGTGAAGAAATAGAGGAGGAATGTCTACCTGAGCAGAGAATGAAGTCGCTCTCCCTCTGTGTGTGTTGTAATCCGAGTTTTTCTGTGATTTGTTGACATAGCCGGGCCGGCCGCTTGTGCTTTTAGTGCATGTTCGTGCATGTGAGCGTGCCTCACTGCCTAGTTCACGGCTGCCACTCTGCCTTGCGCTAATACGGCGGTTCTGTCCAGACAGACGGAGGCATCCAGGGCTAGCTTAAGGCATAGGCCATACAGGCGAAATACACTTTTCACCCTTGTAACTCTCTTTCTGACACTTCCGAATCCAGATTTTGCCAAAGGGCACCAAAAGTGCTAGAGCCGACCTTTGCGTCGTCTCAGAAGCGTAGTACCTACCCTCTGGTTCCCTCTCAGGTAAACACTGTTATCTCTTTCAGCAGTTTTTCTGTTGTTTCCAGTGTTAACACTGCTAGCTGTGAGCTGCCGGCTCAGCTGTCGTCATTTTGAGAGCTGTGCGGAGGCAATAGAAATGCTCCCAATCTCGCATTTAGCTCCTTTAATTTTGATATTCAAAAAATAAGTTCACTTCAGGAAAACTAGTAGCTACAAAAAAGAAACCTTATTCCAAGGACTGAGATGATTGTCTTCTGGATTTTTCTTTTCCCACCCATCACTATACATTCAATGCTGAGCTTCACACTATTTTAGCTCTACAATATGAGACCTGATGGGAATCTCAAGAGGACACTGCTGGTGGAGGGAGGCTTACTGCAGCTAAGCCACGATTTGGTTGACTTTCCTTGGAGTGATCACCGCGGCGCAGGTGAAGCTGTTATCTGTCGCTGCCACGTGTAGGAGAAATGAAATTACTTAAGCTCCTCAAAATCAACTTGATGAGTAAGAGGTTAGCCAACGTGGGTACTTTCAAACATGCGGCGCCTGTCTTGCGGCAGTCACCTCGTTGACCTTCAGTTTCACATGCATGCATTTGTTCCGTGTGGCACGTTAAGCATTTGTCTTTATGATTAAGTTGGCATTGCCTGATTAGTGTGCTTATAACCGTTTCGATATAATCAGTGACTCAGCTTTCCTACTGAGGCATGATGACGTCAGCAGTTATGATGAATATTCATGAGAAAAAGCAGAGTCTAAATTTGTCATTTCATCTGCAGTTTCGGGCCTGTGAGTGTGCTCCTGTACACTGTCAGTGCAGCGCGTTGGAGTAATTTCATCAGTTATTTTTAAAACCAGACAACAAAGACGTAATTAGACAGCACATTTTTAAAAGCCATATTATATTTAGGATTTTTATTCCTCTGTGTGTGTCAGCAGTATAATAATATTCAACTAAATCTGACATCACATATCTTGACTATAAGACATTTTCTGCCAGTTTTGTAGGTACAGTACCGAATGACCTTTTGCCTTCCCTCAGGGCTCTGAAATTGCGAGAGTCCAGGAATGATCCTCAGCAGTATTTTATCTCTGTCCTGTGACAAGTTCAATCAGTCAGTCTATTACCTTACGCAATAAATCAGGCATAAAACAGGACTCCCATCCTGCCTTTTTTAAAATAAATGGGACATTAAGTCCATATCAATTAAATCCCTCCGCCTAAAGTCTATTCTCATATTAATTTATCTTAAGTCCGTATTTCTCCAAATATATTTTTCTAGAGGAATATCTGGTGCTTTAACCTGCCTGACATCCGCATACAGTCTATGCTGCAGCATTGTCCAAGTTACATTAAATATGACTCATTTCAATTTTCTCACCTCTTTTATGGACATGTATTAAGACTGGCCCTAATTAAATCTGATCTGAAAGATTTATTTCACAGAATATTCCCACTGAGGCAACTTTCTTTTCCTATTGAAACTAGAAAAGCTTTTGAACTGAGTCCAGTGGTGACAACCTCCTTGGTCAGCATTATGTTAGCCCTTTTATTTATCGTAACAGCACTAAAAGACAATACTGATACTGCTCAACACAAGATATTGAAATTGGAAGAAAAAAAAAAGTAAGGATCGTACACATTTACAATTTAGATTTAGCCCGACTAGTTACTTGAGACGTGGATGAAAAATGTGGTGTGAGAATGTAAGGTAGCGGTAAAAACAGGAGACCTTTGAAGGAGAGACTAAAGCTAAACTGCTAATGAGGTATGATACTGCCTCCTGGCAGCAGCCTCAGACTGCATCAAAGACTACATCAGACTAAACAAGGCTTTAAAATTAATGAATAGCTTTGTCTCTGAGGGGTAATTTTCCATCATCAGCATTGGCAAACCCCATTGTCAGGAGTGAAGCAGAAGACAGCACAGCATTGTTGCTGCGTGCATTTATCCTCATTAATTCACTGATCACAGCAGGTCTGCTCCTTATAATTCTCACTTTTTTCTGGGGATTTTCCTCGGGGTATTGGTCATATTGCTCTCCAGAGAAAAGGGGGATATTTAGGTTAGCTTGTTTGCCAAATACCCTGCGGGGGCCCGCTGTCAGATCAAAGGGGGTCTAGCCTATTAGGACTCGACGCGTAACAAATATTGATAAAGGTCTCACTTGCAGCTGCCCGATTAATCATGGCAACAACTTTAAAGGAGCTTTGCTGATTTCTCTAGCGTAATGATTTTTTCTTTTTTCTTTTTTCAGATAAGAACAGACAGAGCATGAGACAGGTGCATCCAGGAATGCTTTTCATTTTAACAGGCTCTCCGGTTTGACTTTTCTGCAACAAATTGCACTACTTCCTTCAAATGAGAAATATATTGAGCATGAGTGCCCCTAATGCTTGCCTCCAATTGCAGTCTGAGTCAGTCTTTTAAGTTTGTCTGCGTCACTACCCCCAATAAGCTTGCGGGCAGTGGAACTTTCTACTGAAATGTCCCATAATTGCCCATTCTCATGGATGATATAAGCCATGTTATTCCACTATAAAATGAGGCATGTAATAAACTTGTATGAATACGTTCATTTCAGCCAAGACTCCCCCTCCTCACCTAATATAGTGCCATTTGCATGCTTCACAGCTTTGTGGCAAATAAGACTATTTACAGTATGCCTGTACAGTGAGAAAAGGAAAAAAACTGTGATGCTACCAAGAGCCCTTAAAACCTTTTTTTCTGCTTTCAAAATAATAATTATCTACTTTTTGCCTTCCCACACTAAATCGCCTGCACTGTGGTTGCCAGGGTTATGAATATGGATACACACATAGATGACAAACTGAGTTTTAAAGACATTGTTGATTTTGTATGTAAGAAAGCTAGTCAGAGACTGTTTTTAATTGGGAGACTGAAGGGGTTTAAGGTCAGTCCTAGTCAACAAACTTAAATATAAGTGGGTATGAATTAGGGCTGTCAATTGATTCAAATATTTAATTGTGATTAATCGCATGATTAATCATTCACGTATCTTGAGGTCAGAGGTCAAGGGACCCCTTTGAAAATGGCCATGCCAGTTTTTCGTCGCCAAAATTTAGCGTAACTTTGGAGCGTTATTTAGCCTCCTTCATACTCCTTCTCCTGCTAGCTAGTATGACATGGTTGGTACCAATGGATTCACTCTAGCTTTAAAACTGAGCTTACTATAACCTTAAAAATCCTAAATTGCATTAATGTGTCAAAGCAATTAATGGAGTTAAAACAAATTTGCATTAACGTGTTATTATCGCGTTTTTATATAATGATTTGTGTTTATATTTTCCTGGGTGAGACCAAAGACGATGTTCTTGCCTCGGTTGGACAATAAAGTTTATTCTATTATATTCTATGTAAGTTGTAATGGTTGCATTGTCACTATGTAAAGTCTGTTTTGTGGAACCCTGAAAGAATAGCTGCTGCATTGTTGTAGCTAATTGGGATCCTAATAAACTGAACTAAACTAAACTAAACTTACCGATAAAGATGAAAAAAATAAACACGTAGGAGTGGGACATTTGCTAAGGGAATAGGATCATTTTGTACATTTAATGATACACAACAGAAAAAAAAAACACTTAAGATACCTTTTGATTTTAGCAACTTAAATAAATATGTTAATTATTCATATTTATTATATAGAATTGGATGCTGTTTATTGAATATAATAATACTAAGAAGAATTTGTTTATTTAGCGTAGCACCTTTCATAGAACATGAGTCACAGTTTTTTACAAGAAAAAATAAATTAAAAAAGAAAGAAACAGTTAAAACCATCCATAAAACAGATGTTAGAAAGCACAAGGTGACACAAAGGCCAGTTTGAGTGAGTCTTTAGCTTTTTTAAAGGCGTCAGCAGAGAGCACAGATCGAATGTCTACAGGAGGAGCATCCCACAGTGTCGTAGCCACCACTTCAAAGGTCACCTTTAGTTTTTAGTTTGTGTCCGAGGGACAACCAGTAAGCCCCGGTCAGAAGACCTAAGTGACCTACAGGTGATATAAGGGTGGAGCAGCATGTCAGATACTGTATGTACTCAGATGCCTGGCCATGCAGAGCTCTATGTATGAGAACTAAAACCTTTAAGTGAATCCTGAACTTGATGGGAAGCCAATGTATAGAAAATAAGATGGGTGTGATGTGAGTCATCCTGCTGGACCTGGTCAACAGTCTTGCAGCAGCGTTCTGGACCATTTGTAAACAGTTGAGAGACGACCTGCTGAGGCAGGTGAAAAGGGAATTGCAGTAGTATAGCTGGGGTCATATAAATGCATGAATGATCATCTCTAGCTCAGGATGTGATACAACAGACTTAAGTTTAGCAATGTTTCTTAAATGGAACGGGTCAACGATTTGATATGTCGATCAAAGTCCATGAACTGATCAAATACAACACCTAGAGTTCTAAGATAAGCCTGTACAGCGGAGAAGAGAGGCCAATACAACGAGCAACCTTGGAAGATATGTTGTCTGAAGCAAAGATAAGGACTTCAGTCTTATCTGCGTTTAACCGCAAAAGGTTTTCAGCCATTCTGTCTTTAATGGCAGTGAGACAACTGTGCAAAACAAGTCAATTTGTGATTTCATCAGGCTTAAGAGATCTACAGCTGGCATAAAAGTGATATGAGATGCCTTTAAATTTGCTTATAATATGACCTAAGGGAAGCATATACAAAGCAAATTATATATGAGCCAAATATTAGAGAAGGATATTGTAATTATAGTCCGATGCTTATCCTTAATCAGTCCTCCAATTGACAGTTGAACCGTTGGTACTCAGACCAATCTAAATCACCCTTGAGGCCTGTCCGCTCAATTTTGTTGGTTTGATATTCCAGAGGGAAGTCCAACAATTTCATCCCTAAAGGTGTAAGCCAGGTCGGTGACTACAATACTTAAGTAACGGCAACTATGACTCCGAATGGTGCCCCTGCTCTTTCTCCGAAATGACCTGTGACTGGCCAAAGTCTCCTGTTAAATTCTCTGGGCTAAATTTTGTAAAGCCTGAAAACGGAGTCTAATTATCTCTCAAAGCACTTGAATTACAATTTGCTAAAAGGTTATTCCCAATGACGGCAAAATGTACTACCTACCCCAGCTTTAAGATTTCCCAAATACATCATCTATTTACTGCTCCAGAATTAATGACACCCATGGCAAGTGAAATATCAAGCAAGTATGCTTTATAACACCACTTTACCAATCGTTGGAGCATAAACCATCGTTCATTACTTTATCCATCTACCAGGCCTTTTCACCTCATCCGAAGCAAGTGTGCCTATGATTTTGAAAACACTGTAGGCGGTTGGTGCTTCACAATCATAACACCCCATTACTTAACACAAGGATATTTTCAGTATTCAAGAGTATATACCATGATTATAATGTGGTTTGTGCTTTTATGTGAAACGTTTATGCTGCCATCTTAGTCGGGACTCCCTCGAAAAAGAGATTTTAAATCTCAAAGGGAATGTCCTGGAAAAATAAAGGCTAGATAAAATTAAACAAAATGAAATGTAATGTATTGAGAGAGTGAGCTAAAATTGGGTCTTTTTAATGCACTGCATGTTGTACAATCATAACTGTGTTTCACATAAAAGTCTTCATGAGGGAAGACTAACACATTCTTATTTTCTCATCTGCTAGCAAAATCAGGTTTAGTTGGAGTATAATGGCAATGCAATGCTCTGCTTTGTAATTGTTCAGTTTATGTTTGTTTGTCGATGCTAGTCTTCTTCTTGTCTTCTTTCTTGTAAAAGTCAATAAAGAGATGTTTAAAAGAAAAAAGATCAAGTTTAGCTCAGTGCTCCAATATGCTTGGATAGCTTGAGTCATACTTAATAACACATTACCTAGGCACAGCTAATCAGGTCTCATTCTGCCCTCTGTGAAACAAGACGGCATCATTCAGAGTCACAGTTGCTGCTACTTAAGTGTTTCATTCATTAAATAAATAAACAACGCCTATTAAACTTACACGGCCTCCTCCGAACTTCACCGACGTGCCGTACACCTCTAGGATGGAATTGCTGGACCCACAAGTCAAATGTTGAACTTCCCTCTGGAATATCAAGCAAACAGAAATGAGCTGACTGGCCTCGAGGGTGATTTAGATTGGCATCAATGGTGTCAGCTGAAGGACAGATTAATAGACAGAATAAGCATCACACTATAATTGCAATATTCAATAAACAGCATCCAATTCTATATAATAACTATGAATAATAACCATATTGATTTAAATTGCCAAAAATGTATCCAAAGTGTTTTTTTCTGTTGTGTATAGCAACCTTTACATGTACAAAATGATCCTATTCCTTTAGCAAGCGTCCAAATATCCCACTCATCTTTATTAGGTAAAGTTAGTTTAGTTTATTCGGATGCCATTTACAGATCAAAGATCTCTCAACTGTACAACAGTCATCACATTCATACCCATGGCGTACAGCCTACACTCTTATATTTAAGTTTAGTTTGTTGAACACATTAATTGCATTTTGGGATAAAAGTACAATTGTACATCTTTTTCTTTGTCAGGGGTATTATATAGCGTCGCCCTGAAGGGAGCAAATCAAACTCAAAGAGTGGAAAGATGGTTTTATCAGTGATGATTGACAGAGCTTTCCTGTGTACAGATGTGTTGTAGAGGTCATATAATGGCTTTTGTTGGCGAGCCTGCTGTCTTAACAATCCTGGTCAGCTTGTTTCTATTTACTGAAGTCAAGTGCCCATACCAGACAGAGATACCCCTTCAGTTTCCTAATTAAAAACAGTCTCTGACTAGCTTTCTCACATATAAACATTGACTGTAAAACTCTGTTGTCATCAATGTGTGTTCCCAGATACTTAAAACAGTGATTGTGGGTCTGCTTGATTTAGAATAAGTTACTTTGTTTCCCAGCATTAATCAACAATGAGCTGGACATACACCATAGCTAAACACCAAAGCTTGGAAACCGGAGCAAAATAATCATAGGCATCATCATTTTTGTGGAAAAGAGCCACTAAAGCCATGTCATCAGCATATTTAAATAGCTTGAAATTGCTGTTGTGCAGTGTCATTTCATTGGTGTACACAGAGAATAGTACTAGAGATAAAAACGCAGCCATCATAACCATAACATTACAGAACAAACAGAACAAGACTAAAGCACACACAGAGACGAGACAAGCTCCTGACAATTCAATAATCAGAAAATATGATGTAGTCTGTTACACTCCAGTGTCCCCAACACATTGCAAATCATAATACGGTCCGTATCACTCCAGTGTTCAATGCAATAATCAGAATATAGCGTTATTGAATAGTCCATTTCACTCCAGTGTCCCCAACTCATTGCAAATCATAGTACAGTCTGTTTCTCTCTAGTATCCAAAATAATAATCAAAAAATAAACATCCCCGTTATACCTGCAAGTGTCCCTGTGACCATGTCTAACGTTACAGTAAACCAACGTTATGCAGTCGACTTAACCTACTGTAGGTTCTAGCTGTTGATTAGCCATCAACAATAGGTTTTTCATTTGACGCTAACATCAGATTAGCGCCAATTAAAATAAATTTCTAAAAAGACAGACATGACAGTAATGTTACATAGCTGACTAACAGACAATATACATGTATGTACCTTGTGTTTAAAGCACACAGAGAAATTAAAACTCACTTGGAAGAAAATAGGAATGCTATGGAGTTTGGCCATCTTGGTTTTTTTGCAACCAGAAGTGACCTGAGAGGGTGGAGCTAAGTACACGCTGAATAATACATTTTAGGTGACCAAAATGTTAATATTAACTTTCATGAACTGAAAACACACTGTGAAAGGGTTACATTTCTAAAACAAAAACACGAACAACTCCCAGACCAGACAATGCCGTGGTAGTGACCTGTCTATCCCAAGGTAGCCACACCCTAAAGCATCCCTTGCTTTATGGTCTATTTGACTCTAAATATGACCACAATTAACTAAATGAACATCATGCTGTATTGAAGAAGACTTGAAACTAGAGATTGAGACCATAAACTCATGTTTACAATGTTTACTGAGGTAGTAAATCAAGTGAGAAGTAGGCTCATTTTCTCATAGACTTCTATACAATCAGACTTCTTTTTGCAACCAGAGGAGTCGCCCCCTGCTGGCTATTAGAAAGAATGCAAGTTTAAGGCACTTCAGCATTGGCTTCACTTTCTAGACCCAGAGGTTGCCCACTGGTTTCCACAGATGGAAAAACTTGACTGGCAAAAGTTTTTTTTTTTTCCCAACCTGTTTCACATATGAAAGATTAACGAACTTAGAAAGATTATCCTGGCAAAAACTTTTTTCACCTGTTCTTAAGTCTTGAACACAAGATGGAAAACAATTTAGATCAGACTTTGAAGATGGGTCACCAGATTTTTTTTCCTCACTTGCCTATCAGAGCTTCCGTAGTAGCGTGTGCAACCGCAGAATAACAAAACCAGAAAGGCCATATTCAAGCCTCAGTGGCAACAAGCATCTGCCCTGCTGAGGTGTCCTTAGCTAGACTCTGAATCTTTAATAATTCTGAGGTTGCTCTTCTGTATCTCACCCTGTGCACTGACCTCCCTGTGGAGGAAGCGAGTGAAAAGTGGAATTCTTCTTTCTGGGATCAATAGAGAATCTCAGCAGAATTGACAGTTAAGATGTCTAAACTGCACTGTATCTTGCTTTTGTTACCCTTTTCCCCCCATTTCAGCTTTCTGTATTTTGTTATTTCCCAGATTCAAGCTACCTTCAGTACTTTGGGAATTCATACCTGGAGTTTGGGGGCATTGACCTCAGCGCACTCAACAACATTACTGTGAGATTTCAGACTCTAGTGACCCAGGGAACTATACTTTATGTGGACCAAGGACCTGCTAATGGGGATTTCTTTTTCATGAAACTCTTCATCCTGGATGGAATCTTGCAGGTAACAACTCAAGTTATATAATGATGCATGATTAATTGCTTGTTTTGTAGCCCATACATAAATTTTTCTCATGTTTGCCCCTGAAAGATGGCTATCGCACAGTCTTTGTATGGTTTATTGAGCACTAACATGAAAAAAACATGTCTTTAAACTCTGTTCTAGTACGCTTTTTGCTGTAACGAAGAGGAAGCGGTTACACGGATCAGTACATTAATTCATGTTGATGATGGCACGGTTCACATTGTTAATATCAGGTATGTTATTTGTTATATTCAATTAACCTTTTGAATCTAAGCGAACCTTCAGATATGTTATGATAAAAAAAGATATTCTGTTGCAGTAAGAGAAAAAAATAACAAGTTATATCAGAAGGAAATGAGTTATACTTTCATTTTACAGCTTTTAATTTACAGGTTGTATTAACAAAGACATTAACCCAGATGCAGTGTGTTATGTACCTGCTTCAGGCGAGAATATATTTTCTATTGAGAAGAAAGAGGCACATTCACGATAAGCTACTTACAGAGGGTCTTAGTAATATACAAATTTTGTTCAAATAGTGTTAGCACCTCAGGTGGTATTAACTTGATCCTTAGTTATCCACTCATTTCAAGTGTGGCAGACCTTTTTTTCAGAGAAGGGCTGTAACTAATACCGGGGGGAAGATATATAATTGGCAGGAATCACCAGACTGCGAATTTAGATGTTATTACGAATGAGCAAATGGGCTTACATTTTAAAGAACTAAAGCAAACGTCAGAATGTGCCTATTAAAATGCATTAGTGATCACTGACCATGTTTTATTGGCTGTTCTAAAGTCTTCATTTGCAGTTTTTCATTACGAAAAGATTAACAAGCAAGAGCCAAGCACAAAATCAATGTTTAAATGATTTAAAGTGAGGCTGTGGCCCCTTTAGTTATATTGTTCCTAAGCCCATGTGCAATCTCGCTGCCAGCCCTTTCCATTATATTCTGACATGAGAAAGATGTGGTTCAGCTTCGAGACACAAAGTTTATTATGTATGAGCTGGAAGCTGAGACAAAGTGGCTGATGTTCAACTCATATCAAATCAGTTTGCTTTGCATTGGAGGAGAGAGTATAGAGACTTTATTCAGCGTTGCAAAAAGGCCATTTCATCATTTTTTAGCAGGAGTTTTGTTTGGGCAAAAGACAATTTGTAAAACACTGTTCTGTTTTGTTCGACTAAAAGACTGAGAAAGGTTTTCTGAAGATGAAATTTGAAAGAGAGAAGAGATTAACACAGAAAAAAAGGTACTGAAGGTGATTATGAACATACTGTGCCAAAGGTGAGCAAATTATCTCCTGTGGAAACAAAGCAAAGTGGGAAGGTTGCCTCATGTTTCTTGGCTGAAAGCTGCACTGCCCTAAATATGCAAGTGCAGCTGGAAAGGCCTATCAGGTTCAAGGGGCTGCGAGGCTCCACCCCTGTTTTTTTTTCCGCAACAAAAATACAACAGCAGTACGAATCAATCATAATGTTCTGTACCAACCCCTTGGAGACATTACAAGAAAGAGAGCTGTCATAACTAGAGGGTTGGGAGTATAGAAAAATGGTTCCTGGTGTCACAAAGCAAATTCTTTGTAATTGTCTGACGGCCGAGTCCGTCCATCTTTGTCTGATTTGACCCAGAGCTACAACACCATGGCCATCCTCAACGTCACCGCCTAACTCATTATAGACTTTTAATATATCTTCCCGTCAAAGACGCTTTTCAATATGTTAAATAGAAACCCAGTGGGGCTGACTTCTCAAGGACAGTGAGCACAGTGCCCTCTGGCTGCTGGCCAGGCCGCTCTGGCAGACTGCTTCTAAATTAACCGCTTCTCCACGCTGGCTCTAGAGGAAGGACTTATGCAGCTCGGAGTTAGTGCCCCGAGTGTTTAGCCGGCATATGCAACAGCCTGCAAAGCACAGGCTTAACAAATCAGACTAGATTGCTTCGCGGACCTCCTAACTTCCACTCGGGGAACAAGGGCTAGAGAGGAGACTGTGCATCCGTGGCCTGAGTACCCTCGAGCTGCAGATGGTTACTCCAGAATATGCACTTAGGTAATTATCTGCTCTCCCCTGTTGTTTCAAAGTGGAGAATTGGTTTTTGAAATCAATGAATGGCTGTGGGGTGTGTCCAAAATAGTTGTGTGAAGGCGTATAAGACACCTGGAGAAAACAAAATGGAGGTCAGCAGTCGCACCTCAGAAAAGGTATTGTGATCAATGAACGTATCAACGGAGTGAACGAAACAGTTATGCACGTTTACCACAGTTTTTAAATCTCAGCATTCTTGGATTTTACTCTACTTCTCAGACCACTATTTATAAAAAAATAGATTTTTAAATCCCATGCTATCTGCAAGAGGAAGTTGCTGATCTCTGTTGCGGCGGTTTATCTTGGTAGCATTTGTTCTTTAGTTTGAAAAGGCTTTTTTTAAAAGTCAAAATGTCGGCTAAAACTTCTTGAAAGGGCATCTATTGTTTTCTCACCAAGGCTGCAAAAGTTCTTTCCTTTTTAACTTGTAGGAATATAGTACATGGACATGTTTGAGATTTCTTTTGTGACATTGTCACAAGTTTCTAAAGAGAGAGAACAGAGACGTGATTCAGTGAATATTATAATTGAACTACCTCTTATACAACCCACCTCTTCTCTAAGCACCAATTAATGTGTATAAAGTGTTTAGGTTAGTACAACTAGTGGACCTGTGCTAACTGTTTGCTTGACCTGAAGAGTTCATACTCTTTTTATAGACAACACCTGACCCCTTGTGAGGCAGAGCTGACTCTTTCTGGTCATGAGAAAATCAGAAGTACAGCAAGTAATTACTGGTTGGGAAACTTCATACAAAGAACAAATCACGTCTTCACAGGTGGTCTGCCACAACAATATCTACACAATCAGGTAAGACTTTCAATACAGAAATCATAAGGTTAAGACATACATGACTAAAAGTTGCTTGAATGTCACTTTTAATATATATTAGGGCTGTCAAAGTTAACGCGATAATAACGTGTTAACGCAAAATAGTCACTAATAGCCACTCATTTTTTTTTATCGCATTTGATTTTTCGGAGGTTGTAGCGGGCACAGCGTTTTTAAAGTTAGAGTGAGGATACTGGTATCATATGAAACTAGAAAACCTAAGGAATCCATTGGTACCAACCATGTCATACTAGCTTGTCTCAAAGGAGACTAAATAATGCTCCAAACTTACACTAAATTTTGGTGAGGAAAAACTGTCATGGCCATTTACAAAGGGGTCCCTTGACCTCTGACCTCAAGATATGTGAATGTAAATGGGTTCAATGGGTACCCACGAGTCTCCCCTTTACAGACATGCCCACTTTATGATAATCACATACAGTTTGGTGCAAGTCATAGTCAAGTCGGCACACTGACAGCTGTTGTTTCCTGTTGGGCTTCAGTTTGCCATGTTGTGATTTGAGCATATTTTTTAATGCTAAATGCAGTACCTGTGAGGGTTTCTGGGCAATATTTGTCATTGTTTTGTGTTCTCAATTGATTTCCATAACAAATACATACATATATTTGCATTAAGCAAACATATTGGCCCACTCCCATGTTGATAAGAGTATTAAATAATTGTCAAATCTCCCTTTAAGGTACATTTTGAACAGAAACAAAATGTGCGATTCATTTGTGATTAATCATGGACAATCATGCGATTAATTGAGATTAAGTATTTGAATCGATTGACAGCCCTAATATCCTGTATATATATATATCTCTAAAACCGCATCATAATAAAATGTAAAAGATGGGAAAGAACTACAAAAAGCAATCAATTGTTTAAATAAAATTGTGTTCTTTTCCCCCTCAGAGAGCAAAACCTTTCCACAACTTTACCGGCTGCATTGAAATAATTGAAGTCAATAAACTGAGGAGCTTTTACACATCTGATGCCATCGGCGGCAGCAACATAGACCGATGCAGGTAAAGTTAAAAAAATAAATCAATGGCTTCATCATGATATCTTCTTTTGATTCATTTCCACGTGTTGTTTTTAGTTTCCTTAGCTCACACAAGAAAAATCAGCCCAAAACATTAACACACGAGTGTGTTAACGTTTTGATACTCTGATAATTAAGTATAACACAAGCACTAATACTCACATTTTGCTTTATCTGATGCAGTGGTGAAAATCCGACCACTTATTGTAATAAATAACACCCCTCTCTGCCTGGGATTGTAGTCAAAAACCTGTCTACTTGGTAAATGACTACACTTTACATTTACCTCTCATTTAATGGGTAAAATTAGCTGGAATCTAGTTCATATCTTTTGCCTTAAAAGCAAATAATTCTTATGCTGAATTGGATTTTTGCCCACTTAAACGACTAAAACTTTTGCCCTTTTTTTACAGAGATACTCTGTATGCCATAGAAGCATCGACAACAAGTTCTTCAAGTAGGACAACTCAATCAACCAGCCCTGACACAGTGAACACAACAACAATGGCAGCTCCCACACAGACACCAAAACATCCTCTGCATGAACCTCAAGCTTGCCGTGACGGTCTTTGCCGCAACGGAGGAACATGTCATCAGCTGCCTGGCGGAGCTCTGCCTTCCTGTCACTGCCCGCTTCATTTTACTGGGACTTTTTGTGAGAAAGGTAGGGTTGGATATTTATTGTTTTTTTGCTGACAGAGTTTTACAGTTTTTTATACGTGATATACAGTGTATATATACACACACAAGCAGTTAAGAGCTTAAAAACCTACTGTACTGTGACCTCCATAGTGGTATCATGAAGAGCCAGCCAACAAATTATGTTGGTTAATATATGCTGAGCCTCTTTGGCTAATAGGTTTCACTATGAGGGAGAATAGAGTGAGCTGCATTAGGAATTTTGAGCGATGTGAATTATTCAGGATATGATTAATGAAACGGAAGATCCATATAAGCAGCTTGAACCATCGCCGCGTGTCCACGTTCACCTCCAACGCTCATTGAGAATGAGAACACGACCTTGCAGCACACGCTCAACATTCAGCGACGTGATGTTAGCAAGCGTTAGATATTTCCTGTAGAATGGACGTCACCTCTCAGTTCTCACCCGGCCCAACCAAAAAATACAGTATGTATTTTGTACCAACCGCTCCGACATTAGGAGACAGCAGTGCTAGACACACATACTAAGAAGTTTTTCCTTTGCAGATTTCTTCTCTGTGCACTTATGATGTCACTTACTGACGTCCCTTTCTACCACTCTTGCCATGCATGATATGCACTGACAGTGTAGAAAACAGCATCCTGTATTTTGTTGTTGTAGTCATTCTCTGTTGGTGACAACAGCAGTAACACTAGAGCTGTAAATGAATTGTTTGTATGCTTGATAAGGCAAGCCAAGCTGCTCACTACTGATTGACTACTGATTGTTATGATGCCATTTTCACTCCCCTGCACTCTAGCTACAGTGTATGACTAATCCTCCAACATGGTAGTGCTAATATAGATTACATATGTTGATAGCTAATTACGTATGTTAAATCAACTGTGGTATATGCATTTTGTTTTACTGGTCTCCCTATGTAGGAGGATTTAAGTGCATGTTATTATAAGTGGAATTGAAATGATCTCAAATTGACTGTCTGCTTATCCCCTCCCCCAAACAGCGATTGACCGATCGTAGCTTAGCATTCAGAACTAGGCACGGCAAGCCAAGACAAGCTTTGGACCGCTCCACATGTTGGGAGTGGTGTGCATGGGGCTGTAGCATAGACTGTATATAAAGATAAAGATATACATATACATATAAAGATGGACAAAGCGTTGCCACTTCCTCCCACTGCACAGAAGTGAAGCCAAAATATCCCAGATACGGGAGCTGCCAACTTGAGATTTTGACATCATATGGAGCCAGTGTCTGCGCAGTAGTGATCGGGCGGTGGAGATGCGGTATCAAGGTCCCGCCCACATACCGGGACGAACCAACCGAGAGCCGAACGCGGCCACAGCTTGCTAGCGAGAGAGTATCACAGCTGTCAATCATGACGTCTCACCCCCCTTTTTATAGCATCAAATAATAAATTAAAACCAAACTTATCAGGAAAATGAACACCTGGACATACTGTGCATCAGCTTGACAAGAACTACCTAAAATGACAGAACCCATCTGTAGGAAAAATGTGTTTGATGTGTACTTCAACTTTTTAGTTTGGTCCTTGCCCCATCCGCTAACATGGAAGGGGCGGGCTTTATGACCTATACTGCAGCCAGCCACCAGGGGGCGATCCAGATGTTTTGGCTTCACTTTTGGGGAGCTGTCACATCGTCCATCTTTATATACAGTCTATGGGCTGTAGTAAGAGTGATACCAAAAACACCAAAGCAAATGTGTTAAGAAATGGATTAAACTATGTTTATCTGCTCAAATGTAATTTGCAATTGTTAGCGTAGCTGGCTAATTTCTACCTAAAGTAGTAACAAATTGTTTCTTTCCAGGCCAAGGAACATATCCTAACTAGTTAGTGGGGTTACAGGTTACGTCCACTGCATTATGTAGTATTTCCCCACAGTGTAGAAGCTTTTACAGGAAGCTACCAGAGTTCAAGGTAACGTTAGCCACTCTGAAATTAAATAAGGAAATTTCAAAAGTAACTCGAGTGGTAATCTGCCACTGTTATCTTTGTAAACTACACAATCTTTCTCTTCATAACATTGCATTGCACTAACAATGCTGTCAGTCATGGGTTTTAAAGAAGGAGCTTTGGATAACAGTAGCCACTAAATGTCACATGTGCTGTTGCTGTACACTCTAAGCCTGGGGAATATGCTAAGCGATGGAAATTCTTATTAGCATTTCAGAGAGTTTCAACAATGAAAACTGGATTGATCTTCACCTTCACAACCCCTGAACGTGATTCAGGCTTAATAGCATAATCTCATATTTACAGAATACATGGAAATCTGACAGAATGCTGCTCAAAGCTACCGTTGACAGTCATTAACATGGCCTGAGCCGTCTGTTTACATCTGACACCCTTATTTGACACCTCTGCCATGTGTTTCTAAAAATGCTAATTTACAGGTGTTTAAGTAATCTGCTAAAATGTTATTTGTCTCTCCAGGCGCTGTAACAAACACCGATGCTATTTTAAGGACTTCACTCTCATTTGTTTTTCCCGTGGGAGACAGCTACGTGCTGCTTACATGACAGAGATGCTGCTTTTGCTAAGCCAGTTATTAAAGATGCTTTGGCCAACTTCTAAACAGCCAGTAGAGAGTATAAGGAGCATGAATCATTCATTGATTCATTCACTCATTTATTCATTCATTTATTTCTCACCAGTGTGCCTCTCAGGTTCAGGGCAGGTTACAGTAATTACTAATGTGCCACAAAATATCATCACGTGTGACTGCAGCACATTAACCATTTGCATCATATTGTGTGTGACAGTGTGCAAGCTTAAGGCTAACCTTACTAATTAGAAATCAACCCGGAGAAGCCAAAGATGCATTATAACCCGACGATGTGTGCGATGTTGTAATGCATACTAATACAATATATACAGTAAATTCCCACCTGTAAAATGAATCAGATGCTACATTCTCACAATTTTGTAATTTCATTTTTTACTTTTTCCTAATAAATCATAAATCCCCCGCAGCCTTTTTTACTTCCATGACCATAAAGTAAGTTCCTGCTTATCCCTCAACTTGTCACACTCATAAACTTTTTCCTTTAAATACCAGCAGTGGCCTTTTAGAGTAATTTCTGCTGAGTTTGGAGGAATTTCTCCTCCTCAAAAGCAGTTCAGTCTCTCAGGTTAACAGAGTGCAATCTCATATGAGCACTCAGCCAGCGATGTGCTTTGCAACACTAGTTCTGATAGCAGGCAGACGGAGTCCAGGGGCTGTTTACATGCTGACAGTCTGGGAATGTGTACTGCTACAGCAACTTTGCCGGGTGACAACCTTGTCCTCACATCTTATTGAATTAGGAATAGACATAAGAGACGAATAAAGCCCCCGCTCCCAGTTAATTATAGATGAGTCACCCTAACCAGTGACTAATGATGTGGACTTGTTTGTGTCCTAGATGAAATGCTGATATGTCATACAGTATCTAAGAGAAATATCAGGATGCACTTGAGCCTCTTATATGTTTGTTTAAGAAGCTCTTATCGGATGTAATTAATGTTAATAATAAATGTTCTAAAATGTAGCCTAATAGTTGATCATTTAACTTTATATATAATGAAGAACATATAGACTTATGGGGCAAGAGTATGTGAATGCAAGTACTGTATGTGTAGGTGTACATGCAATGGTTAAATGTAACTGGTTTTAATCAAGTACTGTACATAAGTAAATTCTTGAGGTACTACATTTTATGCTACTTATACTTACACTTATACTGTACCACATCTAAGTACTACATTATTTCAGCTGTGTTACTTTTTTTTAACTAAGCTTTTTCATACGAAACATATGATTATAAAATATAATGTACTGCTATAGTCTATACTACCAAGCAGTGTATACATTAGTTAGAATTAGCTGCACCATTTTCATTGATCATTTAAACTCTGCTTTATTGCAACATAAATAATATTCCTAAAATATGATATATCGTTTGGGCCATTTTGCATTATGAGTATTTTTCATTTTGATACTTTAGGTTTTTGTTTTTTTAAAACAAGCATTAACTGTTTATTTTTTGGCCACGTTATTTACTCATCCAGCCAAGGAAGCAACATTAGCAATGAATTGGCAAATATAAGTCCAATATTCACTTTCTAATAGCTCTGTTTTTGGTCTCTACCAACTCCTGAGGGAAATGTATTGCTCTTTCGTACAGTACAGTGGGTTATTAGAGCAAATTCCCTGTAGGTTTGACACTATGGGTGACCCCTTTCACATTGTCATTTGATACATTGTAAAATACTGATTATAGCCGCTTTAAAGGTCGGATCGGTAATCGGAATTTAAAAATTATACAATCAAAAAACATAGCCTAGTGTCGCCAACTCTTTTCCAATGAAAGTAGCTAACAGCAGTAGCTCCAAAAGTCCCTAAATCTAGCGAGAAAGTCGGCAACACAGACAGTCGGTCTGTTCAAGACTCCCTCCAAAGCCACTCCCCCAAAATTATCATTATGAACGTAAACAACAAACATGACTATTGTTAGTAGTCACAGCTAAGGGGCTAGCAGCTTGTGGAAGACTCCTGTGACGCACAATGAGTGAACGCACGGAGTGCACGCAGGCAGACAGGTAGCCCGTCCAGTCATTGCATTCGGGCTGAATGAAATGATTTAACGGGTTTACTACAGTCCTGCGACAGCCAGAGATACCAGATTATTTTCTCTTTTTTTCCAGAGCATTCGATTTATCGATGCTGTAGGGATGTAATGAGAATTTTAACAAATATAACTACATTTATTTGAACAGCACTACCTATTTAAGTACAATTTGGATTTCAGGATACTTACAGTACTTGTAACAGACTTTTTTTACATTATGGTATTTCTACTTCTGCCTAAGTAAAGGATCTGAGTACTTCCTCCACCACTTCCTACTTGCCTCTTCCTCCTTACTGTATATGAGACCAGTGGATCTTATAATCACTTGTCAGTGCTGGATTAAGACTACAACAGGGATTGGTAATATTAACTTTAGATGCACAGCAAAGCTTTTAAAGCTTTTAACTCCCCTTTGTAGCTAAAATGCCAGGTGTCATACTGTCAAATGTACAAGTCTTTCTCAGACAGTATTACACACAGAATACCTGCACATATCTACGATATCACCATGCATCAGCTAAATCACTACAATTATATATTTATTTATTTTTTAATCTTTTTAGCACATGAAGACTGTCAATCCGAAGCAGCTTTCAGACTTACTCAGTCAGATTTAGTTGGTATCTCATGTGCGGCCTGTAAATAAGAAGCTTGACGTGTGTGAGCTGTGAGTGCCGCTCTCTTATGTTTGGACCCTGGGGCTGCACCTCTGGTGCGGTGCACAGTAATCCAGGCCAGTGCCTGGTGGTTGAGTGAGTATTTGATATCAAGTAGCCAGCCATAAGACAGGTTTTGTCAAGATAAAGCCAGTTCATCTGAGCATGTCAGAGTTTTAAGCTATAATAAATTGTCTCTCCGAAGAAGACACAGTGGGTCGTAGACCTTGCAAAAGACATTCTGTCAAGTATGTAAGCATTCAATTGAAAGCTAAGTGATCACAAAAATTAGTTACGGAGTAAATGGCTGCAAGGTATGGAAGTAGGCAAAAAAAGAGGGAACCGGTGAGGCAGGAAATTATTCAGACTTGGTCTGTATTGATCATGACCTCCTTTTACGGCTCATTACCTTATGTCCTTACTTCTCGTATATTTGAAGCTGTGATGATGGCCAGAGGAATAATAAAATGAAAGTTGAGAGCACAGTTTTGCCCCATTTATATCTTTTCAGCAACTTTTACCTATCTACCATTTCAATCAAATATGATCGTGCACTCTTTTTTCCTCATTTAAAGGGCCAGTGTGTAGCGTTTCCAGGGATCTATTAGCAATAAAGGGAATATAATATTGATAATTATGTTTTCATTAGGGTATAATCACCTGAAACTAAGAGTTGTTGTGTTTTCATTAGTTTAGAATGAGCCCTTCATATCTACATAGGGAGCAGGGCCTCTTCATGGAGTCCGCCATGTTGCACCGCCATGTTTCTACAGTAGCCCAGAACGGACAAACCACCAGCTTTTTACGTTACCCGAAGGCCACCGTAGTTTTCTAACGAGCTTCTGAAAGTTCAAAACCGTGATACCGCCAGCTGCCGTTTGACTTCCGTTGCTCCTAAAGTGGTGGTGTTGTTATTGTAAGGATGGCCTCTGAGCGAGGCAAATGGCGTTTCCACGGTTTTATGCTCGGCGGGTCACGTTACCACAGTTTTGGAAAGGGAGGAGTGAGCGGAGGGGTACTCAGTTGATTGCAATCTGCAAACTCACCACTAGATGCCACCAAATCCTACACACTGTACCTTTTAAGTGCCATTATATTTTGGTGTAAACCATTTAAAAACCTGGCTTTGTCAAATGAGTTGCTTATAAACCCTCTTTTTGATATTTTGCTTTTATCCTCTCCAATCTAATCTGACCCCAGTATTAACCCATATTCTTTTCAAAACAATATAAATACTCTTTTATTTGTGCATTTACAACAATATCCAGCAGCAAAATGACAACAGAAGGTACTTAATTGACTGTAATTAAATCTGATGTGTGTAATTTTTTTTACAAAAATGAAATGATAAAAAATATGAATTGGCCC
Source organism: Sebastiscus tertius (assembly GCA_916701665.1). Taxonomy (NCBI): domain Eukaryota; kingdom Metazoa; phylum Chordata; class Actinopteri; order Perciformes; family Sebastidae; genus Sebastiscus; species Sebastiscus tertius. The sequence continues at coordinate 57,377 of CAKAOH010007234.1, read as the reverse complement.
TCTATGCCGGTAATGTTTTCACAGATCAAGACCAGAAACCTGTAAATGTAGTGAGGAGAAATAACAAATATTTTTTTTTAAAAGCTATCAGACGAGACTTTTTTAGGGTCGTGCGCATTTTCTGTTTTTGTTTCTGACATTAATGGGACCTGATGAGGGGTTGTCGGCTTCCTGCTTTGCCAACACACTGCTTAGGCGCTGCCAGCTCGTTTTGCTGTAATTGCTGGTGCCTTTAAAAATGAGCCAGCTCAATCTGCCTTACTCAGAAATTGCCAGCAAACATTACAGGATTGATTCATTATTTTCAGCCCAAGAAAACTGCTCCTTCCACAACAGAAGAACACAGCTTTTATTTTCTCTTTTTAATTTGAAGTACTGGCTTTCATGTCTGCTCCTCTTAACTCTTTGCGTAACTTCTGAAGGGTCATCCACTCTGATTGGCTGCGAAAAGAGCAAGATTCGTAAAGTGTCGGAGGACACAAGCGAAGATAACAGGACCCGTTTGAGAAATGGTGTGACCAGAAACACTTCTCTGGTGTTGGTCTGGTGACTGATCATTAAACTGGATCAGTCTGTGTCTTACTGGCCCTTATAGGCCCCGACCAGTCCTTATTGTCAAACCCTGCTGATATTTTCACTTATTATATAACTTGGCTTCTTTTTGAGCCCCGTTAAGGCCATTTTCAGGATAAGCTGTCACGAATGACTGATATCCAGTTATCACTGTTGGTATGAATAAACCCATTGCACCACTGTCCACCAATAGCGTCTGACTCAGAGATCAAAAGAGCAGCAGCCATAATCCTCTCTTCTCTGACTGTCCAATAGTAGGTTGCAATAGATGGCATAAAACTGATCACTAAAGTGTGCATCGATTTTCTTAATCTTGAATTTTCTTACATTTACGTTTGTTAACATCCAAAACCACGTTACTTGAGTAAACTTTGACACTGATAAGATATCTTCCCAAAAGTTATTCCTCATTTTCCGTGTGTTTTCCTACGAATGTCCAGCAAAACTTGACGCACGTGTCAAATTCCACTAGTTACATGCGTACAGTCTTTTCAAAATAAACTTTGGTCTTCACAGAAAAATACTTTGTTAGGTTTAGGCAACAAAACTACTTTGTTAGGTTTAGGAAAAGATTGACTTAGTTAAGTTTAGGCAACAAAATTACTTCGTTAGGTTTAGGAAGAGATTGATTTAGTTAAGTTTAGGCAACAAAACTACTTCGTTAGGTTTAGGAAAATATTGACTTAGTTACGTTTAGGCAACAAAACTACTTCGTTAGGTTTAGGAAAAGATTAACTTAGTTACGTTTAGGCATCAAAACTACTTCGTTAGGTTTAGGAAGAGATTGATTTAGTTAAGTTTAGGCAACAAAACTACTTCGTTAGGTTTAGGAAAAGATTGACTTAGTTAAGTTTAGGCAACAAAACTACTTTGTTAGGTTTAGGAAAAGATTGACTTAGTTACGTTTAGGCAACAAAACTACTTCGTTAGGTTTAGGAAAAGATTGACTTAGTTAAGTTTAGGCAACAAAACTACTTCGATAAGTTTAGGAAAAGAACGACTTGGTTAGGTTTAGGCAATAAAAGTACTTAGTTAGGTTTAGGTAACAACTACTTAGTTAGTTTTAGGTAACAAAACTACTTAGTTAGGTTTAGGAAGTTACGTGACAAATAAATCAACGCTGACTTCTGGTTTCACACGGGGTACGAACATCAGTCTCCTGAACGAAAGTCTTTTTTTTTTTTTACCCACCCATCCACCCCAACCTTCTCCCTATGGGGCGTTTGTCTTTATACTTCCTGGTTAATCATTAATATATTACACGAATTACAGTGCATTCACTTTTTGTAGGTATAGCTATGAACCTATGAGAACAGCCTGCACTGATTGAACATCTGTTTGTCTCTATCATTGCCACTGTTAAGTCAATCATGGAAACTTCCAACTTTAAGACCCCTGTCTACTGTACGTTATCAAATTTCTCCGTATTCTTTATATTGCTTGTTTTTTTTTTTTACTTTCTGTTCTAAATGCTGTCAGTCATTCACAGGTCTGCTTTAAAAATCCATTTGATCCAATATCAAAGCACCCAAAAAAGTGAACGCAAGAGTCATGAGAGGATATTCATTTTTCTCTTACAATACAAAAATGTGTTTTTGGAGCCCTACACATACTGTATATGATGAGTTTTCAGCTGAGGATAAACTGCAGTTTTCCTTGAGAGCTGGACTCTGAAGGTAGAATCCCCTGAGCTGAGGCCATGGTGGCCTATTTTGAATCGACTGTATGTCCTGCACCTGGACAGCAAGTGATCTACCAGGTGTACGGTGTCCTTTGTGTAAAAGCCAGCAGATCATCACTGGCTTGTGGAGTTGATGACCTGAGCGGGTACCTCCTCCACCTCTCCTTAAAGTCCTACCCCTTTCTCATCCAGTGGGAAATAACTGACAGGGCCCTGCTGACTCTGCTCACAGGCAAGCTACAGTGTCAGTGCTGCAAAGGCACACACCAGCCAATTCTTGCTATTCTGTTGACTAACAAAAGCACTGTAGGGCATCGCTTTTACCAGATATGTCATTCTTCATTTAGATACAAGCGTAACCGTGTCATATTTTGAAGTAAACATGTTTCCTAAGGATTCTCACTCCAATTAAATGCATTTCATCAATTTGTATTTATTTTTTTTCCTTTCTAGATACCACAGTATATATCCCCTCATTCGATGGCACATCTTATTTGGAGCTGCAGCCTGTTTCATCCTTTTTCCAGCCTTCTGGTGCCAGTAATAATCTCCCTGCTACTGTCAAGGACACCACTGTTATTCTCTATTTGACGTTGAAAACAAGATCCACACAGGGCACCATCCTCTACAGTGAGTACAGTCTCTTTTTATTGCAAACATTTGAAAGCGCTGCAATGCTGCGAATGCAAGTAGAGATAAAGGGTGGAAAATATGCACATCCGTTTTACGTAATATGTCCATTTTGTTGAATATCATTTCACACGGCTTTTTCCTAACGTGTGTCCTTGTGAGTGCACAAGCATTATCTTTATAGCCTACAGTGAATAGCATCATTTCCTAGTGCTTTAAATTATGATGCTTGTAGTGGGTGATATGTTGCTGCTGTGCTGTGAATGAGGGATAAATAGCCATTTTGATCTGCCATAATACAGATATGTACTGTAAAGGTTGTAAACGTTTACAAGTCCAGACTAGACTAATCTATTCTAAATGACATGTTATAAATACGGGACATTTTGTTGCCTGAAAAACTTCCCCTCTTTTTACTCTCATGCTTGTTATCACTGTTATTATTGCGCTCAATCTCTTCTGTTTTTGGATCACTAATGATGCAGAAATGATACATCAGTCTGTGCTTTGTTCATCAACCTCTGATTATATTGGAAATATGATGCTGTTTCTGAGTTGGATGCTTACGGATGGATGCTTAGCAACAGTTATGGTGCCATAGAAAAGGCAGGAAAAGAAAACACTGAGTGAATTCTGAATTGATCCAAGTTCAATAACATGTTCACAATGTAAGAGGATGATTGCACAAAGGACGAGTAAAAGAGTGGAGCAACTGCCCGTGGTGTTTCTTTAAATTTTCTATAAAACATATGTACAAAATCACTGAATTGATAGAAAGAAGTCACCTGGAGAAACACAACTCGTCACGCTTTCTCAGGACCCCTCGGTGTCACTTCCTAACGCACTGGGTAGCCCAGCGCGTCAAACTGTCACTCCACTACAGTCGCGATAAACACATAGTTAACAATGTAAATTCAAAAAAAAGCACGGTTTAGGCAATGAAACCACTTAGTCAGGTTGAGGAAACATCATGGCTTGGCTTAAAATTACTAAGTTTGTGAAGTTTCACACAGGACACAAACAGCGGCCTTCTGGATGAAAGCCCTGTGTTTGTTGGCCCAGTCCACTAGGGTTGGGCGATTGGACAAATATATTGCCAATCAGCGATTGGCTGAGTACATCGGCGCTGATTATTTTTGGTCGTTTTATTTTGCTAATGTAATGGTCTGCCTCAGAAGAGTCTCTCAGCGGGCGGAGAGAGATGCAGCGAGGGAAAATAACGTGCAGAACCGGCATATTTTCACATAAAACGCGTTGAAATATGGGTTTATATAGACAAAAACAGAGTTGGTGATTGTTGGAAAGACTAACCAAGACGGTTTTGGTGTTTTTTATGTTGTTTCTGCCGATTTTCAATGTAGTGCATTTTAAGATGCTCCACCGCTAGAACAGCTGATCTCCCAGCTGAAACTACGGCGGAGGAGGAGGGGGGGTGCATGTCACGCACACACACACTTGTGCGAATATACCGGCAATCACGGGTTGTTGAGCTGATGATGACCAGTTGGAAAATTTTAACATATCACCCAACCTTATGTGTGTCTTTTCAGTCTTCTAACTACGTCTCAACACAACCCGACCACTTTCTCTCTGTGTTTAATATTGACGTGGATGGATTTACATTGTAGTTAATTGAAAGCCCGGTGCGTCTCATACAGGCACTAAAGGGTGCCTTGTGTGTCGGTATCACCTGCCGACGGGCATGACAAAGCGTTGGGATTTGATGCCCCGGAAATGAGAACGGCCTGCGACACCAGCACCGTGAGTCATCTATTGCTGTTGCAGTGAATTGTGGGAAAAAAAGATGAGTACTGCGTTTCCGAGGCTTCAGCAGAAAGGCCAGGAAACACTGAGACTCTATTTCATCTTTTAATCTCTCAGAGAATTTGACCAGTTTTTACTCTTGGCAGCCACCATACACCTTGGTCACTTTATGTAGTTAACGACATTCACAACAGGCTTTTTCAGCCGAAGGTTGTGTGAGAAAAGAATTGTAGAGAAGGGAAAAGAGTGCGTGGCGCTCTGGTGAAATACAACAGACAGCCTTGCATTTTGTGGACAGCTGTGAGCCGTGTGTTTTGTTGTTTCGCTGATGATGATCTGAGTTATAACCTAGAAGCGAACAAAGGAAGCCTCATAAGAAGGCAAGAGCTGGTCGGTCACACGGGGAGCGAGGATTGGGCTGACCCTCTACCTAGCTACCGTGAGCTCTACATTGTACATCTACCTCCTGCCAGCTCTTTTGTTCCCACACCTGCACCCACACACACATACACACTCTCTTTTGTTGCAGAAGGAGATTTGGATAGGTAGACCTGACGACCACTGAGTAGACCCTCTAAACAATGGAGCATTGTTTTGGGAGGAGAGGAGTCGGTAGTTTTTTAGGGCTTGAGAAAGCTGAGCCATGAGAACCTTGTTCCATTTATCCAGCTTTGTGTGTATTATACATCTGTTCATAGTATTTATGCATATATTAAGCACCAGCCAGCTTAGAGGTGAAGCCACTACATGAATGCCTGGAGCCGCCTCTCCTCTAATGACTCCAAAAAACATCCAACTGTGTGTCTCGGTGGACCGCAGCCACAGCTCCTCGCTCTGAAAACTGCAGCCACCTTGATCTTGTGAGGCTATCGTCGTCCCCCGTGTGACACAGCACAGCAAGTTAGGTGCGAGTCCAACAGAACTGTAACCACCGTGCATTGTGTGGTGATCATGGGTGATTTATTCTGCAGACATCACAACATTCATCTTGTCGGTGTAACCCAAATCGACCCCTTATCTGTGACATTGTGTACAGGTTTGTGGCCTCTCATTTACATTTACAGACGTATTCAACGTTGCAATATACAGCAGGGCTCAGCTGCACTTCCTCTTCTTTGATTAAAATTTTGATTTTATGGCTCCAATAACTGACGTTTGGTGATGAGCAGCTCAAATCCAAGTGTAAAATGCCACCTCAAAACCTAAAATGTGATGTTAGTGACACTGCCTACAATTATAAAGAAGTAATTTTAATTCATTAAATATAATTGATGCTAGCACCATCTGCATCTTTAACACACACGGGAATTATTCCCTCCAGGTACGAGATTCAGGCTATATAGTGTGCAAAGATAATAACTTTTTTGTACTTTTACCATAAAGCAGTCTTGCATTCCTTTGAGTAATAATAGCTTGACTTTTCTCTCTCTGTGCTGACATTGGCCTCCCCTGATGGTTGCTGAGTGCCTTAGTGTCCCACCAAAGACTTAAATCTTTGTATTTAAGGAGCTATTAATTAGTCAGCTCTCAGAATCTAATAGGGCTCTAAATTAGTGCCTTATATAAAGTTGGTGCACTTGAAAGGTCAGCCAGCTAAGCCTTAAATACACATAGGCAATGGTACTATCAATTTTAAGACAAATTTACAGTATCCTGTCTGACACAGGCGCATAATTAGAGAGGTGCGCCATGTTTCCTATTAGATGTATACATTTTTCAATATAAATTAAAAGATGCAAACGTTTCTCTTTTCAAATTTAATAGTTATTTTTAGGGCTGTCATCGTTAACGCAATAATAACACGTTAACGCAAAGACGTTTTAACGCCAATCATTTTTTTAATGCATTAATGCAATCAATCTTTCTGAGGTCGTAGTAGGCTCAGTTTTAAAGCTAGAGTGAAGATACTGGTATCCTACGAAACTACAAAACCTTAGAAATCCATTGTACAAACCGTGTCATATTAGGAGGCGGCTAAATAATGCTACGAATTTACGTTCAATTTTGGCAAGGAAAACTGGCATGGCCATTTTCAAAGGGGTCCCTTGACCTCTGAACTCAAGATATGTGAATGAAAATGGGTTCTATGGGTACCCACGAGTCTCCCCTTTACAGACATGCCCACTTTATGATAATCACATGCACTTAGGGGCAAGTCTAGTCGGGCTTGAGTTTGCCATGACATGATTTGAGCATATTTCTTATGCTAAATGCAATACCTGTGAGGCTTTCTGGACAATATTTGTTATTGTTTTATGTTGTTAATTGATTTCCAATAATAAATATATACACAAGTTTGCATAAAGCAAGCATATTTGCCCACTCCCATGTTGATAAGAGTATTAAATACTTGACAAATCTCCCTTTAAGGTACATTTTTAAGAGATAAAATGATGTGCGATTAATCATGATCAAATATTTTAATCAATTGACAGCCCTATTTATTTTATTACAAATGTGTGTAGGCACTAGGTTTTAATTATTTGTCGTTGAATTCAGTGGTTTGAGTTTTGGAACGTGTAGAAGACTTTATTCAGAAACAGTCAAATGATAGGTTTGAGGGTAGAGCAGTAGAATAATTGCAAAGCAGAGCTGTCCGTGCGTTACCTTGTGTTTGAATTAATGTTTGTTTTTGGATGTTCTTTGGAAAAACAGCACTTTACATGAACAAAAGAACACAGCTATAGGGAGCTGAGGTGTATATTTCTCGGTCACGTTCTTCCACCTAAATGCTTTTCAATACTTGATTGAGGATATCTTTACAGTATTGTCAAAAGCCATGCACTTTATATGAAAGACTTTGCATTTATAAACTTATAAATAAATATATAAATACAACAAAGTAATGGTGATCAAACGATGCAAGTTGTTCCTGTAGTATTCTAATTAATAATTATTATATCCCTATTTGTACAGTGGACATGAATAGAAAACAGCATTTCAGATATGTAATAATAAAGACATGGACATTATCAATATATTTTGTAATATTTTTTGAAATATATAATACATACATTTATTTAGAATAAAGACACATTAAAAGTAACTAGTGGGACATTTTCCTGCATACGCAATTTTTCATTTTGGAGCTTAAAATGGGGAGAAATGTAACTCACCAGAGAGATGAAGAGCATCTCAGTGGAGCTAGCTAGAGGAAGATCACATTGGAAAAATGCCTGAAGTTAGTTATCAGATGTGATGTGTGTCAAGTGAATTAGATTGTGCCTGATGTCAAGCTAGCGAAATCGCTTCACCTCCACCCTGTCATATATCCACTGCCAACCGTTATCTGGTCGGGCTGATCTTAAGTCACTGCTTGTCTAAGTCTTCCCAGATTTACTCTGCAGATTAGCTTGAAAAATAATGACTGCTGTGACAACATGATGCCATTTTCACTCTCAAGATTGAATGTTAACTCCAAAGTAAATAAGAAAACAAATTCATAATTCTAAGTTGGTCATTTCAATTAAACCCACTCCTATTCTTTATTCCATAACCGTATTTACAATATTTCACTGCCGCAGCATACAGGAGCCAGAAGGCAGACTGGGAGCCGTGTCATGAAAAGAGATGAATGTTCAGAAAGCATACATAGAGGGCACAGTGCCTTTTATCTAGTAAAGCTTCCTGGCTCATAGTGCACCATCTTTTTCACATCAGAGGATCTGAAAAGAAAACTCCTGAGATCAAAAAGACAAAGTTAATCAGAAGAGAACCAAAAGACATGCATTGAGATGCAGAGAATCTCTTCGCCAGACCTGCTCCTTATTCTCCGCTCCCCTTTTTACACCTCTCCCCGAAGCAAACATGCAAGTCTCCCCCTGGACTTCAATTGTCAGATCGAGAAGAGAAATGCGAGGAGGTGGGGGAGAGAGAGGGAGAGAGAGAGAGAACAGGTGACAGGCACTGACAAAAGGACGAACGCTCTGTTAGGCTCGGTGCAGAGTAACAGGGCCATGGGGACAGCAGGGAACAATATCCTACAGAAGAAAAATAGAAAAATAAAAGACGGGGCAACATTGACATCTATAGTAAATAAATAATATTTGTCAATGTATGAGTTGTGGCGCTAAGTGCGAGCAACTGCTTTGAAAAGGAGACAAAGGCTCATCGTGGAGGAAGGAAGTTGCGTCTGTGGTTTCTCTCTCAAGTCTCTACTGAATCTGTAGTTTAGCAATAATAATGATAGATGATTATGTGCCAAGAATAATTATGCATTTCATATCATTTATTCACACAAACATGCTTTGTTTTTTTAAGGCAAGACACCCCAGGCAAAAACATTGCTTTTTCATGCACTAGTCGGTTTTGAGATTTTGGGCTACCATTACATGTTATTTTTCAGACTAGTGGAAAGAAAACATCCAAAATACACATTTGGGTGTTTAATGTACTACATGTTATCTGTTTGTGTCTGTAGATTTCTCCTAAATACACCAAAAGTTAGCATTAGATAATGCCTCATTTGCAATCAGCAGGGGAAATTTCATGGTGATATCTAGTAGTTAACAGTTTTTTACCCTATTCACCTGTAGTGTCTTGCAAAATGTATGAAATACATATCTTTAAAGGCTTTTTTTTTTCCCAAAATGAGCTTTTTCTCATACTCTGAGCCATAAATCTCCACTTCAGTAGCACTTACATCCACCAAACTTCCCAGTTTCATTCCTATCTATATTCTGAAGGTTTAAACAGAGGGGTTTGTTCATATACAGTATCATTCAGAGCGTGATTTATAGAACGTTTTGTTCCTAAAAGCAGGGTGAAAATTTATTTATTTTTTTTTTTTATAAGGCTGTTCACAGTATTTTCTGATTTATGGAGTGATAAAAAGAGATATCCAAAGTTCCCTCTGTAAAAACCTTTGACTCTAATATGTCAACAAAATGAAACAAGAATTCACCTGGGGTATCTCTCTTTTAAAAAAAAAGAAGCTACAATAAAATACCAGACAGACGGAGGCTTTTCTTGACAGTTAAATAATTGCCCGCAGTGTTTAACATTTATGTTCATTTGTGAAATTCTAAAAAAAGAAGAAATATAACATTGTCATAATAGAAGTAATAGTGCACAGCAGTCAGAAAACCTCAGATTAACACATCATCAATTTCACCCACCGGTTAAGGTGACTTCATTTCTTACCAGCATCACAAACAACTCGGAGAGACCCGCTGCCTGCATGCTCGAGAGTCATATTCCTTCTTTACTGAGAATAAGCATCAAATGAAAGTATTAAACATTGCCGCTTTGCTTGTTTGTTACCTCAAGTTACGTTTCAAGTTGTGCCTTCTCTCAGCCACAATAAATGTATATGCACCGCTAAAGAAACTGTCTCTGACAGCCATAATATTTTTTGCAGTATAACACAACGTTTGATGCATATTTCCATTATATTTTCAAGCTTTCCTGAAAAATCTCTCTTCACGTCTGAAAAATGTTTTTAAAAAATCTCTCTTGCACACCACAAACAGAAAAATGATTGTGTCAAAAATAATAGTTTTAGACAGGGGAGTCAAGGTCGGGATATAAAGCTGTGTTTCTTTGAATAAGCATGAATCACTAGATGTCCTCATTTCACTTTAAAGATCTGCTTGCAAGAGAAGAACATGAGACATTTTCAGAAGCCCATCCTCTTACCAGCACAAAGTACAGTATTTATCAGCCAAGTACATGGTTTAAAGATATGAGAAATTACTGTTTACCTTGTAGAAACATGCAAAGAAGTAGAAGAAAATTAGTTACATCTGTAACCAACAAGGTAAATATTGCAACTTCATTGTGTTCGTCACACGGGAAACTAAAATGTACGCTGTCCAGCTGCCACAAATATTGCATTATTATTATTGTACTGGACTGCATTATACTGAGAGGTGTTTCTAATATTCTGCCTTCGTCATATATGTAAATAGGGAGAGCTAAAGATTAGAAACACCTCTCAATATAATGTAGACCAGCACAACAACACTTTTAACTGTGACCTCAGTAATAAACATGTAATTGAATTTACACATACCCAACAATGTCAGCAAAAACTAACTGAACATTACGAGCTTTATAAAGATATAATTTATGGCAGGGCGGTCGATTCTATTGATTTAGATTGTAAAGAAGTCCATTTAATTCCAAGGGAAGTCAAATTTGCTTTACAAAAGAGCAAAGAACATTAAAAGTGCACATACATGCAGACGTAGTATGCTAACAAATGCAATTAAAAACAATTAAGCTGCTATTAAAAACAACAACTACGAAAACAAGGCTAATCAATGCATTGGAAAGGGAAACTTTTTTGTGTGATTTTTAAACCACTGAGCATGTTAATTGCACTGTTGGAGAATTTCAGCCGCAAGAAGAACTTCTAATAACCCTTGGAAAAACCACAGGGGTCTGTACCAGATAACCTCAGAGTCTTGGTGTCCTCATAATGACATGGATGTGTGGAGTAAGGCCACGCAGGGTTTTGCAGACAAAAGGTCACATTTTATAATCAGTTCTAAAATTAACAGGAAGTGAATAAAGACATCTTAAGAGGGGAGAGATGTGATCAGATTTTTTCTTTCTTGTTAAAACAGCCCAGCATTTTGAATAAGCTGGAGTCAGCCCACTGTCTTGTATAGTTAACCAAAAAGACATGAACGCTGGAATATGTTTTTTGGGGGTTTTTTTTTACATCTGCGTTTGACAAGAACCCTTTTATAGAGTAGCAGTTTTGGTAAAATTGCAAACATAACTCAGCATTACATACAGGTTTTAACTCACACAAACCTGTATGTAATGCTGAGGGCTCCGCCCTCTACTGGACTCTATGGGTAATAATCTTGTCCAATCGTGAGCATGCATTCGCCCATTGTGGTAGCCTAGGTTATAAAGAAGTTGGTTGGTTGTGACAACTAACCTCTAGCCGGTCAGGATCAGTGTGGTTGGGTCAGGGCGTTCATTCACCGGGCTCCACCCACTGGAGCCTGTGTGAGTTAGAACGAAGGTTACGATATTGTAACCCTAGTTCTATAAGCACATGCGGAGTCCTCTACCTAGAGGCCCTCACGCTCCTACGGCGCTCGCTGAAGAGGGTGTAGGATAGTAGACAGCGGTGTGTGCTGCCTAATATACATGTATTCGGGAAGGTACGTCCTGATTGGCTGGCTACACTTGTGCAAATTTTCAGTGTGAAAATGCATGCTCGTGATTAAAGGAGAGTATTAGCAATAGAGTCCTGTAGAGTGCACAAGTGTTACCACAGTATATAAGGCAGTACACACCGCTTTCTGCTATGCTAAACCCTTTTCAGCGAGCGGTGCAGGGCTCCTAGGTAGAGGACTCCACCTGTGCGTATAGAACTAGAGTTACAATATCGTAACCTGCGTGTTTTACCTGTGTGGTACTTTGAGAGAAATGGAAGAACTGAGGTTTCATACTAACAAGAATTATTTTGTATACTTGTTTAGTTGCAGGGACATGTTGGACATCCATTTTTATATCTCTAAGGGACAGGAATATATACAACAAAGTGTCAGAAGGATAAATATGATAACAAACGTGTCTCTGGATAATATGGCCGCCTGGCAGCATGATCCAACTGAGCAGCAGGGGACCAAGAATTGATCACTGGGGAACTTCACATACAAAGTCCACCTTTATAAACATACAATTAATGAGTGGGAGAAGATGATCTGCCCCTTCAAGTAGGATGCAAACTAACTAAATGCTGCTGGCAAAAAAAGCATTTTTAAAATGTAGTTTCACTCCACAGCCACTTCGGCTGCCTTCTTTGTCCCTCCTGCTGCTATTTTGAGACTGAGAGGGAGTAGAAGTCCTTCCCGTCCACAGAACAAGCATGAGGAAACGGTGGATTATCAAGAACAAGATATTCCTCCTGTGGTCCATTCGGCAACAGTGGTTAGTAATACGGCACTGTTAAGTGCATCCCTGTTGAGTCGTATGACAGGGAAGACCTCCAAGTCGGCTTAGAAAATGCATTATCAGAGTGCAGCATATTAAGCTAAGCATAGCCTCCCTCCGACAAAAGAGATGGGGATTTTCTGGATGCCCTTCTTACCCTTGAGGAATTGTTCAGAGCTTTCATATCAGTTGCAGTGCAGCCTTGAAACAACAAGCACAGCTTTAGCGCCATTTTCCTGTTGGTGTCCAAATCCTCCACCCATGCCATTACTTCATGAGAGATGGCACACATATTGTGAAGACTCACGGCTGTCTCTGCAGCCCACACACCTCTCTCCAAATCCTAGCATTCCTGGCTCTATTATCATTGTCATTGTGAAATGCAAGGGGTCAACCATGCAAGTGTTGCACTACCTCAGTAGCTCCCTCTGGATTTCTGGCTCCCTGTCAGTCTCTCTAATCCAGCTGTGAAATGTGCCTTATCAAAAAAGAAAAAAAAAACAGTTCAGGTCTCTCTAACAGGGCAGTTTTCCTGTTCTGTCCTCTGCCCTGCAACCATGTCTTCCCTGACAGTGGCACAAGAGTGGCAAGCTCTCTCTCTCTCTCCATCTCCTCTCTGACCCTTACAGAGCTGCATTCGTATGTCGCCTGCCCTCTTCTCATGTCCTCTTAGACAGCGGTGCAGGACTGGTGTGCACCCTCTCTCTGCCTCCCTCCTGAAGACCCTCGTAGCCTGTGTGGGAGGATTAATGCTGCTGCTGTCTGTCGCTCCCCCACTGCACTGCATGTCTCACTTGCAAGAGACTCTTTGCAGGCCCAGCAGAAACTCCCATTGTGATATAACGTGCTGGATTCTGGGAGGTGGTATATCTAATAACGACGTCCTGTCTCACAACCTCTACTAATTGTAAACCTAGACACATTCCGGCTTTCACAATCAGACTGAGGTCTTACTCCTGTTTTGATACTCTTCCCAGCAGTTGAATAGACAAGGTGGAAATAAGATGAAGGGCTTTGCCAGCATTCTTCTTGTAATGTGACTGTCCTGCTAATGTTTGTTTAAACAATAATTCATGCACCTTCTTGGATGAATAGCAGTTGTTTCTACCGTTGGTTTCATTGGAATCCAAGCTGCGATTGGACCTGCAGCATCACAAGCAGCACCTGGTGACCATTCTCTTGGTAGTCAGGCGGGATCAGACCTCCCTGACATCTACGGTGGAAGAAACTTCTGTTATAGCCTCTTGCTTGTTACCTTTCACCTCACCTATGGGGTTCAAGAAACTAATGGCAAGATGAGCAAATCAGAGTTACCACATCACCCTACTGCAACATGCCTGAACAGAAATGGACCTTTCCCTCTTGAGGCAGAAAACTCAATGCCTTCTGCTAACACATGACAGTCCATACTTGGAGATATTTGCCCGAATGCCACTGCCATAAAGATTAGTGAAAACCTTTTTTCTTTACAGGGGAGTCTGACTAAGCTGATGGTTAGTAGCCACAGACAGCATGATGTGTGCACTGTGGTATCAGCCTAGTTGTTGAAAAAGCATGTGAATGACATGATAATGCACGATAAGGCAAAAGTGTGTGATATAACACCGTTCTTGCTTTAGGTGTGTCATATAGTCTGCACTGACTGCAATGTAAATGAATCCACAACGCTCAGACGTAAAATAAAAAGTGAGAAACACTGCTTATGGCGGACGGGAGAGGAGGTGGATGGGTCCAATAAACACAGGACTTTCAACCAGGAGACCAGTGTTTTGGTTTCTAAGCTACGTTAGTGATGTGTTTTTTAGTGACGTTTGTGACGTGTTTTCTGTACATATTGAACGGTCTTATTTTATTGCCAACCATGGCAGAGTTGGTGGTATGCAGACATAATTCAGCTCATATTGGTGCAGTCCTGGTGCATTGTACTGTGAACCATTATCACAGGTGCAAAACGGTGCTCTATCAAACGGCGATAGCTTTAGAGGACCAGGTTGGCGCATCAAGGACCGTCTGACACTGAGGTCCAAAGTGTGCTTTGTGGTCCATCATTTCAGTTTCCACCGGTGGTTTGAGGGAAGAAGAGCATCACGTTTTCTTCTTTCTTACATAAAATGGTTCTCGTCTTGTTCTAGAACAGGATCTACAACATTGATCTCTTGTCTTGAGGGATTTAAGCAGGATTAGTCTTGAATAGTCATTTCCTACAAGCCCTTGCAGGTGGAAGTATCTCCAGACCCTTTCAAATGAGCTCTTCAAGCCATTTGGGTACATTTCTCTCTGGTTATTGTCTTTGTCTGTTGTCTTGTTACTTTTCACTTGGCTAGGAGTGACTGAATGGTGTGCCATTTGGATCATCCAAGCTGAATGCTTTAATTAAAAAGTGGAGGAGTGTTGCATCCACACAGAACCTGTCTTAGACCATTTGTATTATATCTTGTCTGGGGCCGTTCAGTGTTATGAATTATTCTTAGAGGAAGGAAACCTTGCACTGTTTGTGCGCTGTGTGTCTCTTGGCATATTATGTGGAGTGCACAACAATGTGAATCACGTTCTTGGTAAACTCCTCTCGAATCAAAGGCATACCCTTTGGTTGTGCAATATCATTTGTTGGCAGGCAGGAATCCTCTCTCGGGTTTTCATTTACCAGGTATTGATCACAACAAGTATGGCCTTGTGGTCAACACACTGACATTTATCAGGTTCTACTAGCTGGGTATGTCTAAGTTCCTTTGAGTCCTACTTGCTCACATTGGTAAAATATAGCACCTCTGTTTTGCTGCTTAGCGGGACAGATGGATTGGGATTTACCCTGAGCGTAATATAATTATTTGCTACTGTGCTCATGTCAAATCCTTTTCTCTTTCTAACCATGTCTCCATCATCTTCTTGTTGAAACATTTTTACTTCATTTCACACACACCTGGGGGACTCATTTTCTGAATTCAGTGTCTTGAGAGTTAAGCCTGAAGTAATTTCATAAATATTGTAGCTTACATAAATGTATTGGATTTGGCAATGCAAAAAAAAAGAAGCTCTTTACTAAACACACTTTCTTACCATTTCAGCTCAGGAGCAGAACTTTGGGGATCAGTTCCTTCATGTGTTCCTTCAAGACGGAAGTCCCGCTGCTAAACTCGGGTGTGGTGGCAGTCACGTTTTGAATGCAGCTGCAGGCCAGATCGTCAATAATGACAGATGGATGTCAATCACTATCCGGTAGGATATGTCTTTCCTACTTTCCTCTCTATTCCCTAATATTCTATTGGTAAAGTCATTATCACTGTCTTAAAACTAACACTTTTTGTAATCAGTATTGAAAATTATATCTATGTTATTACCCGTGATTTTCAGACTATTAGCCTTGTTTCATAAATCAGGATTTCTTTGTGTAGGATATGTAGAAGTGTAAATGCAGTATTTGTCAGTGTAAAGACGCCACTAAGAGAAGATTTTAAGCTCCTTCTGTCTGTAGAATGACATTTTGTAAAACGTGAAAGTCTATGTTCATAACTTGTTTTGTTGAAAGAAAGAAAGAATGCAAGTGAATCACCAATTTAATTAATTAATTGCAACATCCTTCACTCGGTTTTTCATTAGCTTAAAAACAAGAATTGAGTAAGTAGAAAAAACATAAACAAAATTAAAAAAATACACAGAATGTCTTTAGTGTGTTAGTGTGCACATTTGCCTATTTTAATACTAATGTGTGCAGTGCTCAGTGCTTTCCTCTTTGATTATGTTCAATGGGATTTTTACACAAGGTCGCATGCCACGGTCTCTTTGGTAAAACCCTGTGAAAGCTTTTCTCTCCAGTACCGGTCCACATCGGTATTCATCAGAGAATTGATTCTACGGTAATACACAAGCGCAGTGAAAGCTCACTACATCAGACAAGTCCCAACTTTAATGCTCTGGATCCTTGTGCACCTCCGGAACAGTGCAGTCCAATAAATAAGTCACATAAACAAAGAAAATTGTCCAGTGTGCAGGCAGTGTTGGGTTTGGCATCGTGAGTACTAACAGCCAGCTGCCTCCTTCAGTAAATTATACACAGAAATTGCAATCACATATTCAATTTTTTGGGAACTTAATATTAAATCATTGTCTGAAACATTGAGATACAATTTGTTAATGGCATTCCATAGTATATATTTGAGTTTTAATAGCAGAACTCAGCTGTTTAACATGATTGCAAGAATAAATAAGCATATCTTCTGCCTTCTTTAAGTTAGCACGAGCTCACTGCATGTCAGGCTGTGGTTATATCTTTCACCGAACTCTGCAGTTTTATTATTTTGACCATGAATTCAAAAAGGGACACAATATCCGTTACCATCCGTGGCATCTTGTAGATGACTTGCAGATAGTTCACAGAGAGATTTAGGATCATTAACCTTTGATATTCAGTCTCCTGAGAAAATTGCCCATTTCGGCAAATGGTTGTGGGGCGTTTTCACGTAAGTGGCTGAGACCCTCTAATCCAGACTGCATACAGTAGTCAAAACCTTACACCTTCTGAATGACCCAGTCATTTTCTTACACTTATTCAGAAATTGTTATGATCTAGCGTGGGTTGCATTACACAGAGTGCAATGCTTCTTTACTTTAAAAAAAAAAAAAAAAAGATCTTGCATGAGGCCTGGTAGTGCAAGCCTAGTTCAATGACCCGTCAATGGATCCATGATTGTTAAAGTTGAATGTCTAAAGCAAAATGCACACTTCACCACAGCAGTCAAATGATTTTAAATTACATTTAGCAGTACAACTATTGTATATTTATATACAGTGCCATTTTAAAAAGCTAGTTCACATTAGAAAGCTTAGATTTAACCTTGTTTAAACAACGACAAAATACTAGGCTGTCAAAGTTAACGCGATAATAATGCGTTAACACAGATTTGTTTTAACGCCACTAATTTCTTTGGCGTATTAACGCAACTTGCAGTTTAGCCCGGTCGCTATTTGATCTTCCAGAGGTTGTAGCAGATTCTGCGCTAAATTTTGGCGAGGTAAAACTGTCATGGCCATTTTCAAAGAGGTCCCTTGACCTCTGACCTTGAGATATGTGAATGAAAATGGGTTATTTGGGTACCCACGAGTCTCCCCTTTACAGACATGCCTATTTTATATAATCACATGCAGTTTGGGGCAAGTTATAGTCAAGTCAGCACACTGACACACTGACAGCTGTTGTTGCCTGTTGGGTTTGAGTTTGCCATGTTATGATTTGAGCATATTTTTTTATGCTAAATGCAGTACCTGTGAGGGTTTCTGGACAATATTTGTGTTGTTTTGTGTTGATAATTGATTTCTAATAATAAATATATACATACATTTGAATAAAGCAAACACATTTGTCCACTCCCATGTTGATAAGAGTAATAAATAATTGACAAATATCCCTTTAATGTACATTTTGAACAGATACATTTTTTTTTATTAATTTATGATTAATCACGATTAACTATGAACAATCATGCGATTAATCGGGAATAAATATTTTAACCGATTGACAGTCCTACAAAATACATCAGTCCATATTTGTATAGAATGCTGCCTTCGCTGAGAATAATTTTATATTTGCTTGTCAAAGCGATAAATAATAGTAATAATATAATTGTGTTCATATCAAAACTGATGTGGCCAATTTTAAAGATGATATTTTTCCTAGCATTTCAAAAGACTCTGATCCCAGCTTAGACACACAACTAACAACTTGTATCCTCGCAACAAACCTTGAGATTGAATGAATGACATGACACAAGTATACAGCATAACATAGAAAGAAATAACCCAGTGTGTAAATGCTTTTATGTTAAGCCACGGGAACATGGTGCACAGAGCATGAACTACATATCAGTAACTCAGCTGGAGTCAGATGGTTGTAGCTTAGTTAGACAATGTATTAATGAAAAACAATTACCTCTGCCAACTTCCCACACTTGTCACTAGCAGATTTCTTTAGACACCTCCCCGGGTGAAATGATTTCTTTAAAGCCACAAGCAGCGAGTGTTGCTACTCTTTTGGATTATCGGGGAAGAACAGTTGACTCCTGAGCTTTTGGCAACAGATTTGGAACCAAGTGTTGAACCTGATCCACATGCATTCACACTACTTGCTTGTCTCATCCAAATAGGTCTGATCACAATGCTTCCTCATGCACAGCTGATCTTCTGTCTCCGAATGCAGGCTTACAGCTCAGGCACGGTGGGGCAGAGTGAGCCAGTGGGGGGAAATGAGAGAGATGGCCTGCTGCTGAGCTCTGCCTCTATTTATTCTTGATCGGTTCAGCAATTTTATTCATATGCAAATGAGCGCATGACATCATCTAGTGTTGTTTGAGCAGTGAATACCTTTCCTTGGATGATGGTTGCTGCTGCTTCAACTTGCCGTCAGCAGCATCTACTGTATGCAGTGCAGAGCAGTGGTCGTATTTAACCGTAAATAATCCAAGCTTCAATTACCAAACAGGGAAAATGCAAATTGCCTGATGTCACTGTAACACAGACTAATTTTTTCCCTTCTTCCACATCTCATAAACCTCTCATTTTCAACCTACCAATCGTATTGTCGTCTCGGGCACCGTTCAGATGACACACACAACAGCATAAAATGAAAACATTCGCCTTTTTGCTTTCTTTTTTTTGCACCGTCGCAGCATTGCTGATGGGAAAAAGTGGTATGACACCTTTGTTCAACATGCAGCACTGTACTATGAAAATAAGCTTTTTGCTTTCTTGATGTTTTTGATTTTGCTGGGTATTTATGCACTGTAGTTTTGTGATAATGCTATAATTGCTCGTAGTTACGAGGATGAGCACAAAACAACACAAACAATGTCGAGGGTTTATTTAAATGGCATTAAAAGCCCTCTAGTGGCTGGTCTGCACAGCTGTTGCTGCTGCTGCATTGTTTCCGCTCCGGTACCAACACAATTTAGGTAATATATTCCACAACTCAGCATGAAACACTGTGAAAGAATTTCAGGCTTTCTTGACCCCTATTTACAGTTCCCTCTGAGCCACAGAGGAGCGCCGTTTAACAGTTTTACACCACTCCCATCTCGCTAATCACCCCCAACAAAGGGATGAAAGACATTGTGAATATTTAATCAAGAATTTATGAGCCCGTTCTGACAGTAAACATAATTGAATGAATCACATTTTTTCTTTTGTAGAGCAGCTTTTGTAGAGGGAGATTGCACTAAAATGATCCAGACAATTCAAACAGGCTGCCATATACAGTACATGAAACATACTGGGTGGACCTTTTGTTTGGAAATGAGCAGAGAAGAGCTGCAGTCTGTGTAGGAAACAGCAGGGTTGGTTCGAAAGAAGAGGGATATTATAGCTTATATTTATTCAGGTGCACTATCAATGAATATTTATGCAGATTTTCTGAATGTAATGGTGTTACGGTACATTGTGTTTACCAGTGAAAGAATGCATAATGGACAGGCAGATTGATAGTAGATGTGAAACCCCTCAAAACTTCTGTTTCTGGAAGTATTCATGATTTTACAATTAAATTTGTAGCACTCTATTATAGCCTGTAAAGTTAGCAAGACAAAAGGCCACTACTGAAATACCCAGTGCTGCCATATAATTTCATAAAGGGCAGCGTGCAGCGGGAAGGCTGTGTCATTTTTCATTTGGGGAGGACATGTTTGTTGTTGGCTTGGGTTTTTCATGTTTTCCTTTGGGGATGTTCGGGGCAATACTACTACGATTAAAGTTTTAGAGTGGCAGACTCCAAGCGCTCCCCCGGTCATTTGCGAGGGTGTGTACATTATTGGTTGAATCCCATTGTGCTTAGCATTCACTGTTGGAGTAGTTTTCATTCTCGCACAGTCAAAGATCAACAAGGATGACACACAGCACTCTGCAGCATCACATTTCTTCCCTTGTCACAGGTGAACTCAAGAGTCCCAGGCAGATATGATTATTCAAATTTATGTCACTTTTTTGGGTGCTTTTTTTCAGTCAAAGGATTGGGAGTAGTGTCTCAAGTTTGGCTCCCTTCTTACTGGGAATATTCTTTTTTATGACAGAGGATTTTGTGTCTAGAAACTCATGGATTTTGATGTTCATGTATATGTCTTTATAGACTGTCATATTATTTCTGTTTAAAATGCTCTAGGTATTTCGCTTCAGTAGGTGCCGTGCATGAATACCTGGCCTTTACACCTGCAAATTTCTCCCAGTTTTCTGAACTTCTTTGTTGGATGCTGTTGAAATGCCAAACAAAAATTACCTCACCTTTATGCTTATATGGTGATTAGATAGAGTATTGTTGCATTTCTTTTTTATAGTTCAGACTGAAATTGCTTCTTGCCTTACTCATGTGTAATAGGTTAATTCATAATGCTCTCACTCCAACCAAAAAGCACCATCACCTTTTTCCAACAAAAGTGTACTGCAGTGATCAAAGAAAAAATATATGGTGTCTCATAATGAAGCATTTCTTATTTGTGAGATTATTAGTAAGTAATTGTATATACCTTTCATTAATTCAAATTTGAATTACTTAATTATTATTAAAGGTGTTAAATTTTATACCCAGAGCTTTAATATCCCAGTAAACAACTATTTGCTATGTAAAGATATAGAGGAGTAATGTCCACCTGAGCAGAGACTGAAGTCGCTCTCCCTCTGTATGTGCTGTAATCCGAGTTTCTCCTTGCTTTGTTGATATCACTGGGCTGGCTGTGCATGCCTTTTAGTGCATGTTTATGCATGTGAGCGTGCCTGACTGGCTAGCTTAGCTCACAGCCGCTGCTCTGCACAACTGCCATACGCCGGTTACAGCTGATAATGCCGCCCTGACCGACGGGGCTGTTGCTCTTTGCACTGTAAGCGCCGTCAGCCCCGATTTTTATTCGCTAAATGTTAAGCTCTAAAAACACTGAACTCTTCTTATAATGCAACTCAATTGCGACTTTTGTTAGAACCTCGTCTTGCCCACATATTTGGACTTTACCCCGATGCAACACTGGCTTTCGGTTTAGAATTTGAGGGCTGTAGCGCAATCTGAGAAACCCCACTTACACCATCACCGTTAATTTCTCAGACTTTAAAAAGCTGGCCTTTAAAGCCACACTATTTCCTTGTGTATAAATTACCTTATGTTATACAAATACTGTAGAATTCTAATAATACTACTATATTTTCTATCCCACTTGTACAGTGGGATCATCCATCTATCCATTTTCTGTAACTGCTTATCCTATTCAGGGTCACAAGGGGGCTGCTGGAGCCGATCCCATCTGACAGGTCACCAGACTATCACAGGGCTGATACATAGAGACAGACAGCCATTCACGCTCACATTCACATCTACGGGCAATCTAGAGTCAACAATTAACCTAACCTGCATGTCTTTGGACTGTGGGAGGTAGAAAACCCACGCTAACACAGGGAGAACATGCAACAGTGGGATCAGTCTCCTTAAAAGTGTGTAACCTATGTTCCCATTGGTTACACATTTTTAAGTCACCCAGTCTATGAGAAAATGAGCCTACTTCTCACTTGATATATTACCTCAGTAAACATTGTAAACATGAGTTTATGGTCTCAATTGCTAGTTTCAAGTCTTCTTCAATACAGCATGATGTTCATTTAGTAAATTATGGTCCCATTTAGAGTCAAATAGACCATAAAGCAGGGTATGCTTTAGGGTGTGGCTACCTTGGGATAGACAGGTCGCTACCACGGCTTAGTTCGGTCTGGGAGTAGCCCATGTTTTCGTTTTAGAACTTTAACCCTTTCACAGTGTGTTTTCAGTTCATGAAAGTTAATTGTAACATTTTGATCGCCTTAAAATGTCATATTCAGCGTTATTCGGTTGTCCTTAGCTCAACTCTCTCATGTCACTTCTGGTTGCAAAAAACCAAGATGGTGACGGCCAAAATGCCGAACTCGAGGTTTCAAAACGACAGTCCAGAAACCAATGGGCGACGTCATCACGGTGGCTACGTCCACTTCTTATGTACAGTCTATGCCCCTGCCTCAAGTCTCAACTCTCCTGAAGTAATGTCTTCTTGCTTTAAAAGCTACAGTCCACACACAACACAGGACAACATATTTAAAATATTAAAACCACTGTGTTGTGGGTAATACATTAATACATAATAATCATGAAACATGTTTTATAGTATTATATAGTTTTATTTAATAGTCTATTGTCGTTATATCGTTATGAATTATTTTGGCCACAATAATTGTTTTGTGAGAATTTGATATTGTGACAGCCCCTAGTCTATTCACTGACTATTAAATATTGTTTTGATGTAAAAATGCACATGTGGGTGTGAAATGTTGCCTAGCAACAGCTGCTGTAAGAGGAAGAAAACAGACTAGTGCTGTGAGAAGAAATTTCAAAGTAGTAGGAAATTTCAGAGCGTCTGAGAAGTCAGAGTTCTGTGAATGAACGTCACAGAAACGTAATAACCTCAGCGCTTTGAGGTCAGGTCAGAAACAACTATTGACCTCCTGTCACATCGCCCTAATAATGTGCTTGCTTGGCTGTTCAGTGTCCATCCATCTACTCTGCACCTTAGCACACATATGAGCATGTGTATAGGCTTCTAGGTAACTCAAAAGTGAAATAATCACTGCTGTAATTAGTGGTCATCTGAGTAATGGGTAAAGTAATCCCTTTGCAATGTGGAAAAGTAATTAGTAGCCATTGATTACTTTTTCTGAACCGCACAATAAAAGTGGACAGAACCCATCCTTTCCCACTTTCCCACTGGGTTTTAATCGCTGGAGGAGTAATGAGGAAACAACATTTATTTTGGAGTGGTGCCACGCCATATGTGCGACTGGGTTGAAAAGCGAGTTCTTAATGTTGATCATTTTTGTCTTTAAATCCACATCCTGTTGACACAACGCCAAATCTGAAGCAGCGCGTATGTTTATCAATCACACAGCATTAAGCGTTGTATTGACAAGTGGTCTCATAAAAGATTCATTGAGGAAGCGACCAGCAGCTCTGCCCGCTCACTTGGAATTTCTTTTGTGAAGCCACAATGCCAAGAGGCTCGCTGTGTGTTGTCTAATTGTATTGCTGGAGATATAATGATAGAACACAGGCTACCCAAATTAATTGAGGCTTGCCAGTCACAGCACAAATTATGCAGCAAATGCTGCAGTGCTGCGTGTGAGAGAGTCACTGCACCAGAGCCAGAGCAGGCATTACAGTCAGTGTAGGTGTAGATTATGGTCTGATACAGGGCTTGTTGCTCTTAAGGAAAAACCAACAAACAGATCCCTCCTGACATCCTGTGCAGTAGGTGCTGTGGTGTGTTAATAATGCATGATTATTAAGCATATGGATTCTCTCTTTTCAGTCTTATCTGATGTATAACTCTACTGCGTGTTGTGCTAAAAAGAATATCAAAGTAACAGGTGGTGCTCGTCTTCCTTTTTATATGTAATCTGTGTGACCCATTTACATTGTATGTGCTCACAGGTATGAAACACCACTGAGCACAGTCTGTAGTTGCAGAACTAATAGACTCTTGACTCTAGATCACTAAATTACTTGCAAATTATAAATTCACCACTAACGTGTTCCACATTATCATTTTGCTTTTTGTAAGAATCTGAAATATGATTAGAATAATAAGCCATTTGAAAAAAAAAAAAAAAACGTGCCTATCAGCCAGTGAAAACTGTTGCAAGGGCACCAGCGCCAGTGCATGAGGTTTTACTGCCATCTGTTGCCAATACTTTCAGATGTTTTATGCAATAGTAATATTTTAATGATGATCCTCCCTCATTATTAATTTTCTGCAGGGGGACTGTGAAGGAGGCGCGTTCAAATAGGATAGTAAAGACATACACCCACCATCAGGTTTAACAAATACCTCTGTGTAAAGGTGCTGTGCTGAAAATATTTGCGAGGTCCCTTAACATTGCAGGTAATATTTCAGTGGTGATCCTCGGGAAAGTTGCAGTAATGCAGTTGCACTGAATTAGTCACACACCAGACACGGTCTAAATGAGGATGTTAGAGATGACAAATCACTTATGATTAGAGCATTAGCCAGATGAAGAAATGCATAAATGATGATTGAGTAAGTAAAAAAGATCACAGCCATATTGTGGTTTTGCGCATTTGGAGAAAATGAAATATTCATACGTTTTTGTTTGTTTACCTCAAGTTGGGAATTTGCTATTGTTTGGTCCTATGAGACCGAGCACTGAATGGTGCACAGGGAGCCCAATAAGAAATTACATAGTGTTTCATCTCTGCGTTAGACAAACCCCGGCCTCTTTTTTCTTCTGAGTCACTCCTATGTTTGTTTGCGTATTATAACCCATTGTGGTTTTGTGTTTGTTTGTTTGTTTGTTTGTATGTATGTATGTGTGTGGTGATGCTGATGCTGTGGAGCTCTGGGGCATATTCCTAGCTATCTAGCTACTAGACCAAGTAAAGTAGTCAAAGTCATCTTTATAAATAGTCATCTTTGCCTTAGAGCAAGACCGATGTAAATTAGCCTGGTGGAGCGTTCAGTGTGCTCACGAGAGCTCATCAAGTAACATCATCCTGTTTGCTTAGTGAGCATGCTCTCTGTGTCTCATAGGGGACGGTCTTTGCAGCATACCTCATACCTCACCAACACAAAGACATGGATTGCAATACTGGATCATTTCAGTCTCTTTATTAGGATCTTGTGATTTGAAAATAAACAGTGGGGCGATGTAGTTTTCGCTGAGAATGACCTCCGAAATGCACCGTGCACCCCAAAGACGGCGATGGACGTCTTCTTTGGACGTTAAATTTGGTTGCATTTCACATTTACAGTCTTAAATGTGCCTCAATTTATGAGTGCGTGTACAAAAACAGCTCTCGCGATTTCCATACAGTACCTGTAATTAGTCCTACCTGAAGTCGCATGCGTGTGATTGCCTCAGGGAGGCGTCCTGGAAGGCTGTTTCAAATTAGCAGGAGGGCGATTGCCCTGATTGTTTCCATCTGGCCATTAAAGCAGACGTTTTAGGTTTTTTTCCCCCCCATCATCAGTGGTACGATCACAAACAATGGATGAATGAATTTTTTGCAGAAGCAGATTTGCAGATAAGAGTATAACATGTCGATAAACCTATGGAGCAAAAGTGCATCATGTAGATTACTCCCTCTCAGAATCGTGTTTATGCGCGTGGCACAGAGCGTACAACCTTTTGCATAATGCACAGCCCTGTAAAGAGGCTGCAATTGTGTATTGCCGGTGCAAAGCCAATGATGAATTGGAGAGAGGCAATCACTTGACTTTGCCAAAGCTAGACTATGACACAAGTAGACCAGCTACTTAACATTGTGGCTGCAACATTAATGACTAGTGCAATTGTATATTTCCCCAGAGAGACACCGAGGGTCAAATGATAAAATTGTCTTCCTACTCATTAGGTTTATAATGTATATCTAGTTTGTGCCCTCATTTTTATCATCAATTAATCCTGAATGACATAATGAGCACTTTCAGTCATGATAATGTTTTTGCAGGCTGATTTGTTTCCTTATTATTATTGTTATTATTATTATTATTGTTGTTGTTATTATATATATTGTATTATAAAGTACTAGTGCTTAATCATGTAAATTCAACTAGTTCTGACTGGTTATCTCAATCTATGGTCTATCTATTTGCAGGCATTATTATGTGAATTTCCTATTTGCTATGGAACAACTTAAAGAATATCACTGCAGCACCGAGCAGACTTGTTATTTAAATCCAGCTGTGGAAGCCGTTCTCTATTTTTGTTGTCTCTCCTGGGTTTGGGGCTGTGGCGTGGGATACAAACGCACCATTGCTTCCAACCATATCCACCAGTGCATAAAGTCTCTCAGAAAATAAGTGTGTAATGTATACGTAGTCATCCATTTTTATGGTAAAGTCTCAACGGTCACATTAGCAGCTTCATTTCTGCGACTGCTGTCTGTCTCTCATCAGGACATTTTTCCGGCTTTGCTGGATTTATTGTGAGTGTCAGACTCTACCAAACCCTGTTTCCCTCTGTTCTCTCTCTCTCTCTACAGATACAAGCTGCCCGTTGGCAAACAAGGAGGGTCATGTATGATTGAAATAGCTGCAGATAATGACACAGCTCAGCGTCTGGAGGAGTTCGTGTCACACCCTGTGTCAGAGGTAACCTGACCTGCCTGCAGTCAAATCAACCCTTTGTCAAGACCATTTTCTTACATTTGCATTTCCAACCCATAATCATGTGATTGGTATCACCTTCCTTTCACAGTGCGGTTTACCTTACACACATTAACATATAATTCAAAACAGTAATACAGTTTGTCGTACATGACTTCAACATCCACAATCAAAGGACATACATCAGATTTAATTTATTCAGATACAGTATGTTTCCACACAGAACTCTGATCATGAATGTCAACACATTTTAGCAGTATTTGTAGACCCCACCGTAGTTGTGGAATCAGGTGAATTTGAGGTTAAACCACCTCATGCAACATATTTTCTTCTTTTTAGTTTAAATTAAGTGGGTGTTCAGAAAACAGCGGGTGGTGTAGCTTCAGGTACTTGGAAACATGAAATAATCCTGAAAAGAAAATGAAAACAATCCAGGAATTCCAGTTTGAGTAATAAATCTGTGAGTCTGATGGCTTATCAGGTGTCAAAACTATGTACAGCAGTTTATGATATTCTTAAGATTTTACCTTTCTGGAAAGTTTTATCTTTCCTCACAGCGATCGTAAGGAGAAACAATAGAAATACAGCGTTTGTGTGCACTTGCACATATTTGATTGGCCACCACAACACCTTGTTGGATGTTACGTTCTGGCAAACCCTACGTTGTTTTTCCTTAGAGCCCATTATAGTGGAAACTTCTAATAGTGAACACGACTATGTGGGTCAAATTGATCACTAAAAGCAGATGATTATTATAACAGATTTTTTCTTTCTTTTTTTTTTTCTTTCTCATGCAGATTACCATCTTAAATGACATTTTTCTATTTATGACATGAATATAAAGTAATGAAACGGACAGCTTCGCTATTTACTGAAAGTTATTGTTATAGTTTCAAAACGCAGTACAACTGTTTCAAATGCAGCTTCAGCTGTTTCAATGGCGGCTTCAACCACAGGTGCTTTCCCTGTGCGCATTTGTTTTCAGTCTCCATCTCTATAGCAACCATGACTGTTTCTCGTTGTTTGAGTAGACTACACAAGGATCGCCTGAGGAGCACCAAGTTTCGCTGCAGCATCTCACTGGCTTGTTTTTGTTTCTCATAAGCTTCGAGGAGACTATGTTTTACATTGAGAGAAAATTACTTTCTTATTCCCGTCGTTATTTCAATGTGCACTTAGCGCCAGCCTCAGGTAGCCAACCGGAAGCAGACAGGTTTCCGCGAGGCAAAGTATCATGAGAGTAAAGTTAAAAAAAAAAAATAAAAATACTGTAGTTTTAAAAATTCTTTCCATATGTTGCCATGTATGAAAAGACCCAAAATGAACACTGTAAGTCGACTTCTTGATTACTATAAGCAAATTATTTAAACAGCATTTGTATAGGAATGATTCTGTCCCAAGCTTTATGATCCATACAATCGGATGACTGTAACTGTGATCACTATATCACTATTTCCACTGTATTTAGCAGCCTTTAGAATCTAGGACGTTTTGGTACCAACAAAATGTACTGGCAGCACCAAGTATCTTGGTATTTGATTAAACAGACTCTGATTTAAATCATATTTTTCTCCTATTTTAGACAGCTTGTATTCACACAACAATTACAATTTGGCTTTTGTTCAATGAGATTTTTTTTTTTTTTAGTATGTTCCTTAAAGTAAAGTATTGAAGAAAATATCATGTCTAAATTGTTGAGATCAAAATAGCGGTTGAGTTCGCAGACGGGTGTGGTCCGAGCAAGAGCGCCAGAAGTAGGGGGATAGGAAGTGGCCATTGGCACCCCCTCCCACTTTACGCCCCACTTTACTGGCATGATTTGGTGCCGCTGCTGGTGTGATCCCATCACAAGATGGTGTCTAGTTTATTTTCGCCTTTAATCACTTAGAATTCATCATAGCAACATCATGAAGCGTATGTTATCAAAGCCAGCCCAGCACCCTGTTTTTAAGTAACAGCAGTTGCTTTATGAACGAAGAGCAGGAGCTCCCATTAAAAACATGTGCACCTGTTACATTATTTGCCAAGATGATCACACTTGGCAAATAATATCCTTAATGGCAGGCATGTGAGAAGCACTAAGCTAGTGCTCACTTGTTAATCACAGGCTGGTCTTTTCACTCTGGCTCATTAATTTGATTAACAGCACCTATATTTGTTATTAAATTAATAATTTTTGTTTTTCACTTTCAAAGACGCAGAGAGGGGCTCAACCTTCCCACAGGCTCCACACGCCTCCCCCTCCCTCAATGTGATTTATGCTCTTCTAAATTGAGATGCCAAGATGTTTCTTTTTTTCTTTCTTTTTTGTTAATACCACTAATATCTTTGCCAAAAATACATTTCACATTGGTTGCTAGTTAACTTTTATAGAAGATTTATCTGTTACCGTGATTTAAAGTTAAACTGAATGACTGGGTTTTGATTTTAGTTTGAGCTCAACACCAGTCAAATTAAATAAAATCAGATTTGTACACAATTTAGGATTAGATATGCTGGCATGCAGTTGGGTTTTGAGCTATTTTCTCTAAAATATATACAGTAATAAAAGCAGAATGGTCACACATGTTGGAATACAGCAATGAAATAAGCTACCAGCAGTTGTTCGGGGTTTCCAGGCTGCAGACCTATATTGTCAGTTTCCAATCTAGACAGCCGAGGCTCATCAGGCAGTTTAGCAGATGTCAGTGCAGCACTACTTATAACCATTACCAAAATAAGTTGCTATATGTCAAATTCTAAGTAATGATAGAAAGGCTGGACGGCACTGAAATTCAGTGAAACAGGTCATAGACAGTGTGGCAATTTAGACCGGAAGCCAACATACAGCAGAGAGAAGAGATATTTAAAATCCTAATATTTTTATATTCTGTCATGAATCTCACAGATTGCCAGTGTAAGGGGTCAAAATCTGGAGTAATAAGAACATTATTTTGCTTACTGCCACATTTTTAACTAAGGTCGTGTTCATAAAGCACGCTTTTAGTGCTCAATTACAATTTACTGAACAACAATTTTTGCCTGTTGACAAAATATGTTTTAGTGTGACCTAGTTACTCATGCAAACTGGCACCATATGTGCATAATAAAACTATCTACAAATATAATAATAAAATTGAAGGCCACATTGACTTGTCCTGCTCAAATAGAAGTCAAATATCAGCATACGGCACTTGTGAACTCACTGCAGCGAGTCCACTTACAAAGTCATGAATATCACATCAGTGGTTCTTTCAAACGGACCCTTCTCATAAACAT
The DNA here is from genome assembly GCA_916701665.1 of Sebastiscus tertius. Lineage (NCBI taxonomy): Eukaryota > Metazoa > Chordata > Actinopteri > Perciformes > Sebastidae > Sebastiscus > Sebastiscus tertius. Next base: position 27,407 of record CAKAOH010007234.1, on the reverse strand, counting down.
GGTAAACACACTTGAAGGCGCCATAAAGTCGTTCTATATCAGCCTCGTCGTCATCATGCAGCTCCAGTGGCTCATAGCTGGTCGTATCACATTAAATACGGTTTAGCTCATTGTAAAAGTATCCAGCCACAGCTGCGTGTTTTATTTGAATCTTCAGCTTTGTTGAAGATAGTTTTAGGGTTCTTAACTTTGCGGTGACATTACATACACGTTCCTGTGAACCCTTGCCATCCGTGTCTTTTTATAGGCTTTCAGATATGCAGCAGTCATGTCATAAAGCTTGCATTAATCCAGCATCTCAAATGTCCCTCCGCTGAACACCTCCACTACAGCTGTCCAACACCTCTCCTCAAGTGCCAGCATGGTGTCATGATGAATGTTACATTTGAGGGATGTCAAAGCCTGATGACTGCTCAGATTTGATATGAAACGGCAATATTCAGTGTAATTTAATATGTTCACAGTGATGTTAAAATAATCATCTGTGCTGTATAGGGTTTTTATTCTATATTTTGTATTCTGTATAAAGTTGGATATCATCAGCATAGCTTTGAAAATGTACCTTGAAGACCCACATAAGTTATTTTATACACATACAGCCTCCCATAACACAATAATGTCTGATACAATGTCAGATACAAAACATTTTGAAAACATGACATGAGATGCCTGCATTTCTAAAGTAAGGTATTAAATGTATTCTTATTCTCAGAGCATCAAATACAAAGGGTCACGGCCGTCAGCACTCAATACCACCGCACAAGTTACCTTTGTGCGGCGATATGAGATGCACTGGGCTTTCTATTAACTACAATATAAACCCATACGCAGCAACAGTAAAAGCACAGGGAAAGTGTTGTGGTGACGTAGTTTAAAGAGTGAAAGACACACACTCGGTTGGCGGGGGTGGAGGTGGATGGATCCAACAAACAAAAGGCTTTTGTCCAGGAGACCGCTGTTCGTATCCTGTGCGTTACGTTTCACTTTCACATTACAATCAGCTGTTCGTTTGTGTCATGTGTTCAAAACGTTCAGTCACATTTTCACTGTAAAAACGTAGTAATTTTAAGCCCAACCATGTAGTCTTTTCCTAAACCTAACTATAGTGGTTTTGTTGCCTAAACCTAAGCAAGGGTTTGTGTTTAATTCACAACATTAAGCAAATGCTGCGACCGAAAAATCATGTCAATGGGTTGTTAACAGTGCTCGAAGTGGGCCAGTACTCACTGGTACGCAGTACCAGCAATTCTACATTTTACTCCTTGGCGTACTGTGATTTTGTCTTGCGTACCGGCACTTCTCTCAAGCTGCCGGTACTCTCCTCTGTACTCTCCATATCAGGTTCTCTGGGAGATTCATAATGGCGATTCATAATGGCGATTCATAACGGCGCGGCGCCAGCATATCTGCACCGCACCTCATAAGCTGTATGATTATACAAACTATGTGGGGAGCATCTGGACGAGCCGACGCGGGGCACGGGGGAGGGGGGTGAGAAAGAGGGTGCTGTAATTTATCAATACAATGTACACGTCCTTTTTGTAAAATAATTAGTGAACTGTTTGTCATAACCTTTTTTTTGTGAACAATGAAACATAATTTAAACATTTTCTGAATCTGCTCTTTTGATTTATAGAATATGATATTACACGGCAAACACTTGCAGAAGAATTAAATGTTCAGACGAAGGCTGTCATATGTGTAAATAATTAAATAATCATGTAACGATATAAACTAGTGTTGGTCCAAAATGATGTAAAATTGCATAGTTTTAAGTCAAAAACCTATAGGACCCAATATCTCCTTGTATCTTTTATTCACTGTATAAATTCACAAGTGTCTCTTTATCCTGCTGCATAATGTGTAGGAGCATCCTGACTGGTCCTAAAACCTGAATGGTACCCAACTATAGGCTGCAAATAACACAGGAAAGCACTTTAACTATTAACACTATGGGTAAATATACAAACACACCACCTTAACCCTATATTGTTCCAGTTGGAATATTATAGGAGTATTATAGAAGATGCGTAGCTTAAGTATATTAATATAGCAATAAAACCACAGCTGATTATGACCGACACAGATAACATGCTTAAAGATATAATGAATAAAAAGGAATAAGTCGTGAAAGATTGCTGATACTGGCTGCTTAACACGGCAACATGTGATTAACAGGAGTGCTGGCACTTATTACCACTTCAAGCTCTGGTTGTTAAGCATGCGTTTACTGCGACCGAATAAGTGATGTGCTGAAAAACCAGTACTCGTATCTGCCATGACATGAGCATCCATGTTAATAAGCTTAAACAAGGATAGTGAGTACAGTCAGTATTCTCCCTCCAGAGCTGTTGGCAACTGTCAAAATAAAAGAGGACATGTTTTTGTTATTTCTGCTATGGAGGTAGAAATAGTGTATCATCATTGTTTTGGACAAGACCCAGCTAAAGGTTGATGTACCTTTTTAAATCTTATCTTGGACTGAAGTGAGACACATAAGCAGGAAAGAGTCTTTGTTTCTACTGGACACAATTTTTAAAGTGTTCAAGTTATAGTGGTTAGGTCAGTATATCAATTAGTTTAATGATAATTGCTAAATCTAAAGGGAAGATATTTACTCTTTATACTAATAAAACCATTCATACATGAAACATTAAATCACTTTGACTCATGGGAGTTTTATTTTTGAAATCCACTGTCACCATGTTACATAATTTGCCAGAATGTGTAATGAAGCCGTGATAAATGTTGATTTGTCTTTCATAAATTAATCATCATGCATGGCTTGAGTAGGAACGTGTTATGTAAACCTTCTAAATAGAAAAGCAGTATTCAATATTCATTTGAAACATCCGGAGGTCACCGCTGCGAATGAAATATATGTAATTTAGTGCTAATATGAGACTGTCTTGTGCTACACTCTTTTTTTTTTTTTTTTTTTTATGCAGCTCTGCTTTGGTAGCAGACACAA